>PNEQ01054816.1:0-10194 GCA_003012365.1 Medauroidea extradentata
CAGGGGAGAGAGAAGAGGACAACATATCCTCCCCGTCTGACTGTCTCTCCACGACTGAATGCCTCCCGCAGTGGTATGGGATTATATACAGGCCAGCGGAGTGGTGGGGAGCATTGCTTCGATGCCCTTCTCCATATTTTAACAACATAAAACCCAAATGCAAGAATGACGATTTTCGACGCATGAACCGGCCCCTTAAGGGCGCTGCCTACCTCGGAGCCCTGGCGGATAAAGAATAGGGTTTTACATGTTAAATTATTTTTAATGGCACTCGGCCACCTTTTGTGACATTGTTTCCGGACAGAAACCATTTTCTGCGCCGATAAATGGATAATATTGCTACGTAAATAAAATTGCAGAAAATTAATTATGAATAGCTATTTCCGCGTGTTATTTGTGTGTAATATGCTTTTTTGCCCACAATTTTCAGGGTATTTAAAAAAACTGCGTAAACTATCCATAGCAATGTACGCGGCACCGAGACGAACAAAATGGCAGTGGTGGCATATATTTAATTTCAACCATTACTGAGCCAGGTGGAAAAATCATTTAACCTGTACAACCCTGTGCTTGCTCCCGCCGTGGCCCCAAGGTAGGCAGCGCCCTTAAGCAATTGTTGTTTTCTGTAATAACACCTAGATTTCTCTTTGAAGTATGAATACGGTCACATCCGTTTCAAATTATCGAGGAGATGTTCGTTACTGCACGAGCTTACATGCGAAAGTTAAAAAATATTAAATACTGTCACTGTACTTGGCAGTTCATGCGTAATAGGTAGGGACATGCAAAATTCGCGTAATCATTTGGTAGCAGACTAAATTTCACTTTCCTATACATAACAGAGCATAATCTGCGATTCAATTGGCCACGAACTTTTATGTGTTGTCATTGACGTGTGTTACGTATCTACAGAGTTTGCCCTTTCTACCGTGTAAGTATTCTCCGCGGCAAGTCACGACAATATCGGCCAGCGGGAGACGTCTAACGAACCTATAGTCACTTGGAGTTTATTCAGCTGCCAGAAAATAACGCGAATTTTGCACGTCTCTAGTAATAGGCAAGTAGGTCTGCAGTTATCGAATAAAGTACTGGGTTGTCGTTTGATAGCAGCTCAGTTTTCTTGGTAAACAGTAAACTATTTAGTATTACAAGAGAACCGAAAAACGCATTATCTATATTTGTTACTGATAATTTGTTGGTAAGGTAACTCGGGGAAAACTGTCAGCAGGGGGAATATTCTGGTCGTACAGATTTTTTTTCATATTTTGTTAATAATTATGTAAACTTTTTTTAAACTTAAAAGTTTATTACTGACTTGCACAAATGTCCAATAAAAGTATATCCTACCGTAATAATTTTTGCACATTTATTCAAACATTTTGGCTTTAATTGTCCTTAAGTGTTGTATCTTCCTCCAAGGTAGATTGTAATGATTAATGCAAAACGTTTACAACAACAAATGTTTTCAAAGCGAATCTGTTAAAGTTATTGTAGCAGTGCTTTCAAAAGAAAAATATTTGTTCGTTTTGAATCATGTAGATAACATTGCAAACCCCAAACATAATAAATAAACAAAAATAACTTCTTGAGAGCATGAATAGAGCACGCATGCAACAAACACTTTCAACATGAACAAGTGCACTTGCACCATCGTTCTCGCACTCTGCCAAATGAAACACAACACTCTTGGACGTCAATTCCCAGTGTCGGTGCGCGTATTCTGGCTGTTTCAAACACAGTAGGCCAATGAGGAATTTACAATACTTACACGTGTAAATATAGAAGCGGTGATGTTTTCCTAGTCAGCAGGTCTGGCTATTTGAATGTGTGACCATGTGTTACCAGACATAATTAGAAACACTACCAATAATCACAGGACACGATGTTACCTCATCTACGTCCACACCACTCCTCTACATCATTGAGGTGCAGTATATTTTCGAAAGTTCTAACAGTTCGGTAACTGAGTGAAATTGCAATCAGTACACAGAGTTTACAATGGTTGTTATGTTTAAGCATCCCTCATTGTTGGATTGATATTATTTGGACAGGAGGGCAGGGAACCTCTTTTTTATCAATCAGTGTATTGTGGTTTGCTTGAAATGCTAGTTCCGGCAACTAGCTGCCTCATTCATTACTTTACTCATGTCTGTACTTAATCCTGAATTATTCACTCAACTTTACGTCTTCCAGGACTTGGATTATTTTTCTTGCTGTTCGTAGATTTCACTTCAAATATTATTGCAACACTTTCCAAAATAAACAATTACTTCTAAAGGGTATCCAAGTAGGAAACCATCGTAGTTTTATGTTTGTACGAAATAGTATTAGTTTTGTAGGCGTTACTTGAGAGTACATTTTCATCTGACAAAAAAAAAATCAGCTCAACCAGTTTCCCCATAATGGCGCTTCAAAGTCAAAATTTGCACGATTTTAGTTCTTGTAAGTCGCAAAAACCAATGAACATAAATACGTTTAAATATTCATATAAACTGGATGCCACTGGCTACTGCTTGACATGTTTTAAAATTCATTACAAAATATTTTTGTACTTTAGAAAAATTTCTGAAATTTTTAAAAAATTGTTTCCTCTTTTATTGATTTTTTTAGTACCACAACCCATTGTCCATTTTATATAATCTTCTTAAATATTCCTCTTCACCCCATATATTCTCGTGAATTTAATGTTTTCTTATCATATTTCCTCTGCGAATATTTTACTGTTTTTTTTTTAATGCTGCACTTCTTACGGTTCGTTTGATTTTAGTTTACCTTTTGTATTTCAACTGTGAACAAAATTTGACGTTAGTAATGAACTCCGGTTTTATTCTTTGAAATACTTGTTCTCACTTCCTGAATGCATTAAATTTGCATTACATGTGTGACTATAAATAACATTTCATTTTCTGGTACCCTGCCTTTATGTAATTTCAATCATTCATTGAGCTAGCAGCCAATGAGCTTCTCTTGTCTGCTTGAGTACAGTGGTATTCTTGGTTGCTAGCCTACAGGTCAGTGAACATGTGGATTTTTCTTGTCTCTAGGTATAATGTGGTCTCGTGTAGCCAATAGACGACTTGAAGTACACGCCCCCTGACGTCACACCGCAGGGGAAATACTGTGGGAAACAAAGCTTGTTTACAAACATGCTGATTTGTTAGTTGGTAATTGTAGAAAGCAAAAATGTTGCGCATTCATAGATTTGCACGCAAGGGTAAAATATATTAGTTTCAAATTCATGGTTAAGATACGCAAATACATAATATTAATGTTTACCTGAAAAAGCGGCAAATTCCAAACAAATAATCAATTTTCTTGACGTAAATGTCATCCGGGACATGTGAAGCCAAACAGCTAAATGAAGGTTATGTTCGGCTGCGGTATCCACGGAGATAGGTATTGTATCCCACACTTGACTGAAGCTCCGCCTCTTTTCAAGTCGTCCATTACCTACTGGGATATAAGTAATATCAGCGACACTACCACCCCGTTTTGCTTCTGTATGCTCAATTATCCTGTGACCAAAGCTTTCATTTTTGGCTGACTTCCCAAAACCCCTTTATTTTTCTTCCTAGTGTCTATGTGTATATAGTTACGAGGTTTCAGCGATCTGAGAGAAGGTTACGTATACAGTGGAAATGGGTTTAGTTTAAAGAAACAAAGTAGGTTTTTGGTGGAGGGATAAGAGGCGAGAGAGTTGCAAGGTTAAATGCGAAGGGGGGGGGGGGGGTTGTCTGGCCTGGCGCGAGGGGAGATAAGACACTGGAGGAAGCACGTCCCTGGAGGAGTGTTGTCCGAGAGTAGAGGTGTATAAGGGCTTCCTCAGGGCCGGGGTAAAGTGCATCTTCCTGTACGCCCCTCGAGTACGGCCGTAAATTCTATTTCAGCCGGCCAGGCTGTGGTCGCAGATTGCCGCCCTTACCAACCCTCATCGCACGACACTAGCCAGGCCACTGCAAGCACCAACGATGTTAGTCATGCTGCAAATTGGCGAGGTGAATGGTAGGCGCGTGAGTTGTACTTGACGGTAATTGAGCTTTACGTATCGTCGACAGTGAGGCCATTAGAGATGGCAACAAACAGCTTTGTACGACAGGAGCTGGGAGAGGAGTCGGCCATGGCCCTTGTTTAGCAACCATGCCAGCATTTGCCTGGAGCGATTTCGGGAAACCATGGAAAACCGTAATAAGGATGGTCGGAACCGGGGTTCGAACCCGGGTCCTCCCTAATGTAAGGCCAACGTGCTATTGTTGCACCATCTGGCTCGAATTGAACTTGAAATGTAGAAAACTATACTTAAGGTTATTCAAATGTTTTAAATTCAAGACTTTCTATTTTTACAATATCATTTTAATGGCGCGGTCTACCGCAATTTTCATCATCATTATTTTATTTTGTATTCGTACCAGATATTTTTTCTTATTTTAGACACAAAATGTGACTAAATTTGGCTATTATGAAATTTTTTTATCTCTCATAGTTTTCGCGTATTGGCTTGTTAGTCATATTTTACATGTTTCAGTTTTAATGACTACACCAGACCCAACTGATATAACAAACTAAAAAAAAAAAAAAAATCACAATGGATAAAGACATTGCAGGCTACAATGACATGCTCATAAATTTAAAGAATATAAATTATTTGTATTATAAAAAAATGCTGAAACTAAAATTAAATTTTTTAAAATTCAAAATTTGTACCCCTCTTACAGACACTAGCGGCAACTGGCGGCAGAATTTTACCCTTGCCAAATTCGACCATAAGAAATTCGTTTATCTACCTAACCGGTAGTAGAATTAACGTTAGTTCTATCAATAACGGGCCGGGAGAGGTACCGAAAAACGTACAGTATATGTTGTGGAGGGCTTTGATTTTGGATGTTGTAACATTCAAAACAAAGGCAACACAATTTCTGTCTGCAAGGACGCGATATTTGATGTTTCAACCCTGACGAGGAAGGGTTGTTTTAATACAATTTTGTCGTTTACGGCAGTCGCTTTCCTTGATTCGCCTCTGTGTAAAATAGGCCAATGAATTAGGGAAAGCTACCGCCATAGCTATTAAAACGATTCTTGTTTAAAGTTATGCTACATTGAAGGCCTGGTCTTTTACTGGAGGCAGCTGCGGTCACATCACAAGCTAAATAGTAACAAAGGCAAGAGAGACGTGTCGGCTCGTTTGAAACGGACGAATTTCCCCGCTTGCTGGCTGCTTGAGGCTGTGTCTGTCTGGCTCCTGCGTGTTACGGCCGTCCTACCAGTTATATCATTGAATCTTTTCTCAATGGTTATATCACTTATGTAATCCTTAATGTTCTGTAGTCACATTCAAGTTGCTACTAGGGTTGCCACTGTCCCGTTTCGTACGGGATTTCCCGAATCCTGGAACTGTAAGAATTATCCAGTATGGACATTAGAAGAGATGCCATATTTCCCGTATTTCAGACAATTTAGAAACAAAAATTGATAAACAGTTTCAAATTACCCAGGTTTATAAGTTCATATGTTAAAATTCAGAACTATGAATACCTTCAACACCAAAAAAGGCCCAAATATAACTTTTCTACATTGTCATATCTATATATTAAGACATTTTTTGAAAACAATGCGAAATACAGAATTTTTCCGCATTTCAGAAAGCATTAAAATTATTTTGCTACCGGTTATTGTTTTCTTTGATCGTTTCTGTAGAGGTCAAATGTGTCGAGTGGCAGGAAATGTCCTTTATGGTAAAAGTGAAAAAGTTGGCAACTTCATAGTTGCTCCTTTCCTACGGCAATGAATTTGCTTGATTAGCCTTCCTGCCCTGCACTGACAACTTAATGAACGTCAATGAAATCCATGACATACTGGCCTTAGACTGGAAGAGCTTGACAAATGGTGCGTCTTGCACGATGATTCTGTTGGCACGTAAAGTCAGTATCATGTAAAGGCCCATAAGGAAGAAAATGAGTAAGATATATTCTGGACGGTGAGGAGGACAGGTTTCTTGAAGAATATTATACCCAGTTACTAACAACGGTATGCAAAATAAAGTGAGACACGGAAGTATAGACATACCATGAACTACATCTCAGCGCAAGTAAGGGTACAGTGTGGCCTACACATACTGACGAATCAGCAATAGCCATACCTGCACGGACATGGTAACCGTGAATACGGTAATTTTTGTTAGAAGGTTCCTCCTTAGCTCAAATCTGTCAATAGCCGCTGATTTTCTGTGTAAAAAATTTCTCACAAAATTGTTTTAATGCCTTATTGCTAAGGCCACGAACTTTTCGCGAAAAGAATTTCGCCCCAGTTTGTTTCACTGACTTGTGCGCACGTCTGCAGTTCTGCTTCATTGACAGCGACTGGGCGTCTTGACTCTCATCTGTCTTGATGTTCTACCCGCAAATCACAGACATGTGGTGATGCAGTAACCGTATTATGATTGGCGCAGTCGAATGAGAGATGTCTCTTCACAAAGACACACAGCTTTGCCAATAACTAGAGACCGGAAAAATTTCGGGGGTTCACTGACATGTAGGCTAGCGTCCAAGTATACGTGTGAAATCGTGCAGACAACAGCTGTTTATCAACTGTTCTCTGACAGTGAAATGAGCCTGTATTCAGCTACAGTTTTATTATTGGCTCAGCTAATTCCAGGAAGTGTCAAGTAAGTGAACGGCCAAATATGAACACGATACAAACCTGTAGTTGCTTGAACTCTAGCTTGAGCCTAAAAGGAAACGCGAAATTATCAGGTCTCTACCAATAATCCTGAAGCTGAGATGCAGATGTTTACGTCAGGTTCTGAGACAAACTGGGACAAAATTCTGTCCCTACTTATTGCACATGTACAGTTTTGCTTCATGGACAGTGACTGGATTTGTTTAGCTCTCAGCGTCTTCTGGTTGTTCCAGCAAATCACAGACGAGTGGCGTCGCAGTGACTTTGTTCTGATTTGCACAGTCAAATGAGTGACGCTTCTGCACAAAGTAACGTTGCCAATAACCATGAATAGAGACCGGAAAAATTCGCGGTTTCACTGTCCTTGTAGGTTAGCTTCCAAGAAAATGTGTGTATTCAAGCAGGCATCAGCTGTTTATTAGCTTCTCTCTTACACAGTTAAATGAGCCTGTGTTCAGTTACTGTTTTATTACTGGCTCAGCAACTTCCAGGAAGTGTCGAGTAAGTCAACGGCCAATTGCGAACGTCGTACAGACCTAAATATTCTGGAATTCTAGCTTGTCCCTAAAAGAAAACGCGAATTTTTCAGGTCTCTAACCATGAAGCATAACTGCAAGTGTGCAAGTATAAGGTAATGAATAGAGGCCCGGAAATTTCGCGGGTTCTAATGCATGTCGGCTGAACTCCTCAGTCCTGTGTACACTCTGTCCTCACTTGTTGATTGGCTGATGCTCCAGTGAGTGGCCAGTCGTATATCTGACAAGGTGAAATGCGAGTCAGTGGGATGATTTTATATAGGCTTGCAATTGGTCCGAGGGCGAGGACTTCTTTCATAAACGGTGGTCCAATGGTGAGCGTAACTTCTTTGTGCAGGAAATCTAACTTCGTCTCAATTGAAATCAAGAAATTTGTGGGTCTCTTATGATGGCTATTTGTTCAGAGACTCCAAGGGCGAATTTAATCGATATCGACCTAATTGTGAAATTAACTCTATTGTACAGGAGTCTGAGATCTAACTTATCCTAGAGTGAATTTCGCTTAAGTTCCGGGTCACTCATAATTAATAAACTTAGTGCGAAATTCTTTCCACCAATAATCGTTGGCTGCACTGACGTACTGTGAATCGTAACTCCAAACGTAGCGGGAACGTTTGCCGTCTACATTGTCCTTAAATTAAATAGGAATAATTTGCAATGTCTTTGAAGGTTTCTTGCAATGGGACAGAATGACAAACAGCATTATTGTGGACGTACGCCATTGCAATATTATGTCGTCCTAGAAATATTAGAAAGATACTAAGAAAAACTAACGACGAAATACGAAAAAAAAAAAAAAAAAAAAAAAAAAAAAAAAAAAAAAAAAAAAAAAAAAAAAAAAAAAAAAAAAAAAAAAAAAAAAAAAAAAAAAGAGAGAGAGAGAGAGAGAAATCAAGCCGAATTGGCTGTACTCAACACATCCATAATAATTTACAGTCTCGACTAGTAACGAAAGAACAACAGTCACAGCCATGCTTGAAAATCTGCCAAGAAATCAGAATTTCCTGTTACTACATACTGTTTCGAGCCAAATGCTGTTATGGAAACATAAATGGCTAGAGGTCTGAAAAATTCGCGTTTTTATTTGGTCACAAGGTAGAATTACAAAAACTTTAAGTCTGTATCACTTTCGCAATTGGCCTCTGACTTATTTGACACCTCCCTGAAGTCTCGGAGCCAATAATAACAATGTAACTACTACACACCTATATCACTTTAACATCAAGCAGCCAATGAGCATCTGCTATCTGCTACAGTTCAAAAATATTCTTGCAGGCTAGCCTACAGGTCAATGAACCCGTGAATTTTTCAGGTCTCTAGTAATGGCACAATACAATCAGAAGAACGCATTTCTTAATACCAATAAGGAAAACAAACTAAACAACGTACGTCTGGATTTGCACGATCAAGTTGGAGATATACGTGAACCGTGAAGACAAAATAGAGAAAAAAAAAACACTAAGAGAAATAAATTCCAATTTCAATTATACTTGAGCGCTGGACGAAAGTTATATACGTAAAGGAAGACAGCTTTGATTTAGACGGAAACTTCACATTTCGTCGTTTCAGGTGCGTTTCTTATTGGTCGTAAACCACGCCAGGTGACCTGCACACATGGCGTATAACGAAATTGTTTGGCATTGAAACGCGTCCCATAAATCAGAGGTATTTAGCGCAACAGGCTGTCAGCCATTACAGATTTGTAGAGTTAGAAAAAAAATCCAGACCTATAAATTACACAGTTACGGGCAATTTACTGTCAAGTGAGTACTTTTGAGGCAAAGGTTAACGTTTTCCTTTCGGCCAATTTGCTTTTTAACGCCACTCGTTATCATACGCAGGAGCAGCGACAGTTACAAACACAGTAAATATAGGATGTCCCAAAAGTAGAGAAACACTGGAAGAACAACTTACATGAAGTGTGTGTGTGTGCGTCAGGCAAATTATGAAACGTAGACTATTCACGTTTGTAAATAAAGCACACTTCAACTGCCACACGGCTGCTTGTTGACACAAAACATAGGTAAGAAAGTTCAGAAATTTGTATATTTTTTTTAAATTACTGGGTCAGATCTCTTAACGAGGTGTTAAGTAAGTCGCGGGCCAATCGCGAATGCCACGTGAGCACATACGTTCGTATACTAGCTTGTTACTAAATAAATCTTCAAATTACGACTCATTCATACACGAAAATTCATTTATCAGTTTGATCAGATAACAATTAATTATCTTGCCTCTTCCTTATACAGCCTGTTTACTTTATTTTCTGATTTCATTTAATTTAACTAGATTTACAGTTAGTTATTTCGTTTCTCACCTATGTATGATATTTTTCTGATTTAGCTTAATTTAACTCGTTTCTTAACAATTTTTTTTTTTTCAAATTTAGTTTAGTTAATCTAATTTTACAATTTGCCTAAGAAGCAAACTTTCAAGACCAGACATGTCCACAAAAATATTAAATGAGTTACACGTGAGTTACAATTGGCGTATAGTCCACTGATGCACTGTCCATTTATGAAATTAATGAACAGACTGTGCAAACCGTGAAATAAGTATCCTCTATAAACAACGTCTCACCTGCTGAAAATTCGATTTGCCTGTAAGCTTATACGTGTGTCTTTTGGGATTAGTTAAGGTTAGCGATCGCTGATTTTCGCGATAAGATTTTTGCGCTACTTTGATTCAGTGCCTTGTGTGCACATGCGCAGGAAATCTTTGTGGTTATTGGCAGCGTGTCTCTGTTGAGAGACATCACTTATTTGACTGGGCCAATCAAAGAAAGCTACTGCAACACCACACGTCTGTGATTAGCGTGTTGAACCCCAAGACATTGAAAATTAAAAGCACATAATCACTGACCACGAAGCAGGGCTGCAGGTGATCACACAAGTCGTTGAAACAAAGTGGGGCAAAAATCTTTTTCGCGAAAATCAGGTGACCCTAGTGAAGGTGATCGCCTACCTGGTGGTTTAGATGCATTGCA
>PNEQ01054816.1:10294-21525 GCA_003012365.1 Medauroidea extradentata
AAAAAAAAAAAAAAAAAAAAAAAAAAAAAAAAAAAAAAAAAAAAAAAAAAAAAAAAAAAAAAAAAAAAAAAAAAAAAAAAAAAAAAAAAAAAAAAAAACATGCATCATGTATGTGTTATTTTGAAGGAAGCTAATGCAAAAGAGCAGTTGAGATGTATCCATTGGAGGAATTGGAAGTTGACAGGTAAGTGAGCTATACGTATCTTCGACAGCGAGGTAATTGGAGATGGTCACACACTGCTTGGTACAACCACAGGAGCTGGGAGAGGAATCAGTGATGACCATTGTTAAATAACCGTCCCAGCATTTGCCTGGAGCTATTTCTGGAAAGCGGGGGAAACTGAAATCAAGATGGTCGGATCCAAGGATCGAGCACGGGGCTTTCGGAATACGAGTCCAAAGTGTTATCGTTGCGCCACGTCGCCATGGAACATCACTGTGGGGAAGGGGCGCGTTAGATGACGACGTTGACCTCTACGGGATAGAGGATTGTTTGGGCGGGGCGGCAGGGGTGTGTAGAACCACCTCCTCAGGTGGCGGCGTGAATAATTGAGGCAGGCGGGCGCCCCGACCCCTGTATTGATCATGGCAGTGACGGCACGCACCTATGTTCCAAAGTGGTGACCCCTTCCCTCCCTCCCACCAGCCCCTTTTACACTGACGGACAGCCGGACCATAACACCCTGTGTTGCTGCACCTGAGGACACACGACGACCGTCTACCATGTCTTCTGGTGCATTAGCGTTGTTGTAGTCCATGTTCCCCATTACGTTTATTTACTAAGACGCCCGTCTACTGGCCGTGTGTTTGCGTGAGCGAAACACTGCACCAAGGGCGATGTTGACAGGCCCATCTGGTGCGGTATCGCCTCTACCACAAGACACTGAAACGGCGTGCAGTAGTATTGTAGATCAATCGCCTGAACGATACTTACAGTGATCATCCCATGTTTTTATTTGTGAAAAGTTTTAAGCAAAGCCTTTTGCATGTTTCTACAGTAGTTCCACGCGGATCCCATGAATAATATTTCAGATTTAACAAGTTGAAAAAGCTTTTTTTTCTTTGAAGAGGCTTTTTGAAGATTACTTTATTTTTCATACGTTGTCACAAGGGGCAAATGTGGAATAGTTTCGTGAAAGGAAGGGGGGAACGTTTTATTAACACTATGAAACGTATTTTAAGTGCATGGTAGGCAGCTTGCTTAAAATACTGCTCTATAAAAATTATTAGCAAACTTATCAGACCGATGTATAAGAATGTTATGAAAGTTGTATGGACACGTTTTGTATAAATCTAGGCAGCGTAACTATACATTTTTAGTAAACAATCAAATGTGTACCGAGATTACCGGAGTCACGTAAAAAAATGATCTGATTACAATTTGAAGTATAAAAGTGTCCCGTTTTTCGTATGCTGAAAACCCCCATTACTATTATTTATGGAAGTTCTTTTTGCTATGTCCACATTTTATACTATGCTTCTTTTGACTATACACAATATGTGACATGGATAAACTCAAAGGTCTCGCCATTTTCATCTTGGAGAGTAAAGTAGTTCATTATATGACGACATTGCACCGCCAGTTTGAGATAATGGACTTCTGCTTGTAATCTGACCTGTACATTTTCTGTTGTCTTTTAAACATCGACAAGCCACATGGCATAACTCCGTACATTGTATACAGTTGCTATTACTGACTACTAGTGCTTATACAACATTTGTGACCATCCACATATACAATAGGTGGTCAAGATACAACAATTTTTTAATGCGTTAAGAAGGTGATATTTCTGCCTTGTTAATCCGGAAATGTAGATAAATCTCTGTGTATGAAACTTGTAGCAGAAAATGAAGAATCATAATACGACGGGTACCGAGCCCCCTTAGAGGCGATATTACTGTTGACGTCTGCACAAGTGTAGTCTTTATCGTTTTTCCATTTATATTGCCCTCAACTGGTAAAACATGACTGTATAAGCCTTTGTTTGGCACACATGTGTTGGTGTGCTTGCTGCCTAAAAATTTAGTGCATATTTGTTTATATTTCGGAATATTTAATCAATTGCAGTAGTGCGGTGACGACTGGAACATCAACCAACACATTTCAAGCGTGTGAAGACGCTAAGCGATACAAACTGCCACCTTATAAAGGACGTAGTATGATACACTCGGCTGAGCGCCTGAAACATAAGCCACTCGTCATGCGTAAATGTCGGCCGGGTGAAGAATGTTCAGGCACACAACGCTGCGCTCACATCGTGACTCTGCCGTAGTACAACCAACACACTCACGTCTATACAATATTGCCCTTGTGATTTCCTCTAATATTATACGTTCTGATGTGATATGTAAATCCAATTACATCCACGAAGCTGCTCCCTAATCTGTACTTCCGTTCGCAATAGTTTCTACCTACATATGTATGTACATGAATTATACTATACCAATTACGTTTCCTAATTACTTTTTTCGACTAGCTTGCTTCTTCTGACCGGTGACAGCTGCCATTACCCAATTAATATGCAGTAGATTCCAATACTACTTCCATATTATTTATACAACTTCAAGATCGTATAGCGCACCGATTACTTTAATTTAACAACTCTGTGTTATATGAATATGGTGTCTGTGAACCTTTGCCGTAGAGAACAAGCCTGGACGCTTGTGTTAAACGATGGGCCCTTACCGAATGATTTAGATAGACAAATTAATGATTGGTGTCACAAATGCAGTTGTTGACATTAATTACAAAAGATCAACGGTGGTTGAGGACCTAGGCCTCTCGCCTTCCACCTAGGTAATCCGGGTTCGATCCCCGGTGGGTCTGGGCACGGACTTTTCGCAAGTGGAAAACGTCCGTGACAGATGTTGGCCGTAGGGTTTTCTTCGGAGAACTTCCGTTTCCCCCGCCTCTCTCATTCCATCGCTGCTCCGGACTAATTGCTTTTGTGGCGAATACATTACCATGTGAAAATTTGTACATGTTCTGAAACCAGGCGCGGACAAGGTAGGGAAATATTCCCTAACACGTGATGTGCAAAATTACCAATTTTTTTTTGCAGTGATGTAGTTTTTAGAGTTATAGTACCACTAGCTGTCCCTTTGCGGCTCCGCCCGTGTGTACTATAGAAAAGAGTAACTAACCTTTAACTACGAATAATTAATGTTGTGTATCTTTAATTTGCGAGTTACCTTAAATTGGTTTCTATATATTTACGTAAACTTTAAAGAAAATAGCACGTATCCTGAAATTACTTTCTAGGTATTTACGTAATCTTCATTTAAAGCAAAAACCACCTCGATATATCAAATGGTTCAGGAGACATGGATGATTAAATGAAAACCTGTTTAATTTTTTTTTTACCTACTTTCAAGGACGATTTTTGAAAAATCCTTTAATCATATTTTTGGCATTTACAAGAGCACTATTATGATGCTAAGATCACATCGATATCTTAAGTGTTTTAAGAGTAATAGAGGATTTATTGAAAACACATTTAACGGATTTTCACCCCCTTAACTTCCGAATTTCGAAAAATTACGAAATATTCATTTGCTTAGGCAATGTTTTGAAGTAAAAATATTAACAATATATCGTCAGGTTACAGACTTGTGGAGAATTCCGCGAAAACACGTTTTACCCCTTTTCACCCCTTTAATTTTAGATTTTCGAAAAATCATTCCTTAGTGGGTGCCTACGCCGTGAGAGGAAGCTACACTGAAAATGTCACGTTCCTAGGTCCAGCGGTTTGGACTGTGCGTTGATGAGTGAATGAATGATTGTGATTCTTCATTCTATACAGGGTGAGTCAGAACGGAGTGTATTAATTTCGTGTGGTGACAGCTCTCAGAAAACCATGTCAAAAATGTATTTTCAATTTGTCGCTAAAGTGAAAATTGTGGGAGTACTGTTACTATGAAAATTGGCTTTCAAATTAAATTTCAATTAAAATTTCAAAAACTACTTAATTTTAAGTAACAAAACTTTGTACAGTATTATGAAACACAGTTAAGTGTTCCGAAGTTAGAAGCAGAAGAAAAGTGTCGTGCCCCATTTGAACAATGATGGGCCAGTGATATTACCAAACTAAACGACTGAGAATGACGTAAAGTCATTTCAAAGACACTGTACAAATTTTCGTTATTTAATATTAAGTAGTTTTGGAAATTTTAACTGAAATGTAATTTGAATGTCTATTTTCATAGTTTCATTACTCCCACAATTTTCACTTTAGCGACAAATTGAAAACACATTTTCGACATGGTTTTTTGAGAGCTATCGCCACACGAAATTAACACACTCCATCGTGACTCACCCTTTATATAGATATTCAAATGTTTTGTACCAGTACGAATGTTAGAACTACGTCCATTGATAATTGATAGCGCTGCTAATGCAGTTTCGTATATATTTCCTCACATCAAGGTGTGAAAGTCTTTGACATCCCCAGGCCCGCATTATTATAGTTTTCACCACCCTGTACGGTGCAGCGACATCGCCCAGACGCCGAGGAAATAAATTGGAAGTGCCGGGAGGGGTTTTGTTTTTCAGCGACCGTGCTACTCTTTGAACTTCGTGTCTAGAGAGCAAGGTCTTTTCAACAAGAGGCGGAAGATGGGTGATAAATGCGCGGCAAAAGTTAAAATCGAGAAACTTCACGTCTCTTCTGAATGTTTAAAGTGCAGCAGCTTCTTGAGAACTTTGAACAAAGAGGAAGTTTACGAGTCGACTTAGTTCCTACCATACGTATCTCTCATCCAGTGAACGTTCGTTTAGTATAATTGCATATAATGCGAACTAAATATTATTTTTATAGCGGTAAACAGTTAGCTCATGTGTAAATTTTTACCACAGTAGAAATTCATTTTCGTCAACATTATCTTCAATGATATCAAATGGTGTTTTCAGGGATCATTTATCTACCACACACTCATAAACTAGGGAAAGTATCATGAGTGCAGTGTTTCTGTCGCCCAGCCCTATGGGAGTTTATAAGTTGTGCATAAGTTAATGCACAAACGTACGTACAAATATGTAGGAACGTGAAAGTAGATACAAAAAACCTATAAATAATTTTGTCGGATTTGTAAGCACAAACTTCGCAATTGTGATACACTTCTTGAAAAGTATACTTACGATGCCGTAATTTTGTAATTTTCTTTTCGGCGAAAGATATTGAGCTAACCCAATAAGGATCAATTACAAAATATTTGTTCACACCCATAGAAAACTATTTGGTACATTCACCCCAATATATATATATATATAACTTATGTGTGAGTTTGATGAAACATACGTCAACGTCGTATCAACCGTGCCTGGCTTATTTTCAACTCTCAACAGGAGAGTTTAGGAATGTTAACCATATAATTTGTTATAACAACAAAACAAATTTGTTGCTTGTTTCAGAGGTTTCCGAGCCAAGAAATTTTTGTTTGTATTTGTTTCGCCATATGCAAACGTCTGTGTTTATATATATATATATATATATACATATATATATATATATATATATATATATATATATATATATATATATAGGTTGACTGTAGCAAAACATTTACCGCTATGCAAAACTGTCAGAACCTTTATTTGGATTTTCTATAGTGATCTCTATACTACGGTAGATTTTCTGGAATTAATTTTAGTTTTAAATTACATTCTATGCCCTAAGCGGTGACTGTTGCAAACTCTGCAGGAAATTTAATCACATAACTTGGGTGTACTATCTGTCATTCTGTGCTCTAGATGAAGAGATTAGCTTTTTAAGTTCTCAAATACTGTTATTTCATCTGTTACAACAAAAATAAAAAAATAAATTTAAAAATTGTATATCAGCAAATGCTTTGCCTTCGACTGGCAAGTGCATGTTGCTATCCCCCAACCGCTCCGATCGGTTCCAAATTTTGGCTGTAGTTTGTGCTAATTTGTGCCGCAAATATTAGAGTCTGTGTCAGTCATGATTTCCAAAAATTTGCACGTAAGGGGCCTCCCTACCTGCGCTTCAAACGCGTTGCAGCGAGTTACGGGTATTCTTGGTTTGACAAAAATATTTGACGAAAATATATTTGTACATAAAGAACACTCACTTCAAACTATGTCGCTACAGTTTTAAAATGTCGGCACGTTAACTAGAAATATAATTTTCGGGCCCCTCAAAATGGCCAAAAATGGGTTTTCCAGACTGCCGTAATATAGAAAAATAACAACCGGATTCGAAAACATAACTATAGATACAAGTGTTAGACTTTGCGTTATGTTGCCTACAAATAAAACATTGTGGTCACCCCTTAAAGTCCCATAAGGAAAAGGATAACAGTAAGGCATTGCACGCTATCTGAGCGGCTTACACGGAGAGGCGATAATACGTTACATACGTCGGCTAGTGGCAACCTTACTGCTCTTGTCTCACACACACAAACGCAGCCTATCTAGGGAGGACCCTTAAAAGTGTAGCCAATTTGGTCGCCATGATGCGAGGTATTAATTACCTTGTTCGAGGTCAAAGTGTGTAGAAGCGGTAGGGTCGACAAATTACGCGCATCTCACTTCATCCCATCCTCTTAGGTACGTGTCACTGAACTCAGTGTGAAGTCTTCTCGCCCGCAACTCGCCTCTTTGAGACGTTGGTGATCCTGTTATTGTATGACGTAGTATCTATACATATAAAAATCTCTATGTGTATCTGGGTTCCTTATAGACTCGAAAACGGCTGGAAATTCTCAGGCAATCTTCAGATTAGCCCAGCGGGTGATCCAGTGAAGTTTGGTAGCGATAAGATCAGCAGAATTTTTATTTTGCTTATTGCCGATTTTATGTTATATTTTATCTAATAATTAATAATAATTAATAATTAATTAGATAGGAACGAGATTTGGAAGTGTTTATATGACATGAAAAGAGAGTACTACCCCTAATCAATATTTTAAGCAGAATTGCTATTTACATTAAATTATTCCATATTATTCCAAGCGGAGTCGTAGCAGGGCAGTTTAGAGGTAAAATATATAATGCACACACCGATATCTTTTAAAAAATACTGCACCAGGAACTTGATATCTAAAGTAAAGACCGTAAAACAACCGTTTTCGGTATTTTAAACCGCGAGAAAACAAGCTTTAAATATTCGTGAAGGACCTGAATTAGGTACGGTCACGTGTATCGTTCTTTGAATGCAGTTCCTAAGCAGTCACGTACTGAGAGAGGTGGCGCAATAGCAGCACGTTGGACACGCATTAGGGCGGACCCGGGTTATATCCCCGGCTCCGGCCATCCCGATTTCGGTTTTCCAGGATTTAGCGAAGTCGCTCCAGGCGAATGCTGGGATGGTTCTTTAACAAAGGCGACGTCCAACTCCTCTTCCAGTTCTCGACACTCTTTAGAGACCTCGGCTGGTGCAGTGGCTATATCTCTCGCCTCTCACCAAGGCGATCCGGGTTCGATTCCCGTTTGGGTTCAGTGCCCAGATCTTCACATGTAGAGATCGTGCTGGAAGATGCCGCTGATTGGTGGGTTTTCTCGGGGATCGCCTTTCTATCCCACCTCTTCGTTCCGGCGCTGCCCATATATGTGCACTGTAAACATTTGTAAAATTTACAAAGATTTTCTTTGAACTTTTACAAATCCTTGTAAAAGTACAAAGATTGTCTATGTGAAATCATTAGTTTATAAAGTTACAAAGATAAACTTTTTAATACTACAAATTAATTCTTTGTACCTACTGTATATTCTGACAATTCCTGCACTGCAATTTTTTAAGTAAAATATGACAAGACCCTTCTTTGTAGTTGTACAAACTTTTGTAAATGTTGAAAAATTGTCCTTGTAAAAATATTAAATTCTAATGTTAAAAGGAATTTGTTTGCAAAAAAACTTAGAAAAAAATGTGTAGTCTACCAAAATCGTAGGTTCGGCGGAAACTACTTATGCACAGATCACAACCTCTGTAGAGAATTTTTCTGGAATAAAGCGAATGTTAATATTATATTAATTGCGTGCTTTAAAAGAAAAATAATATTACTGAATTGTACATTGAATGTATAGAAATAAATAATTACTAGCAAAAACAGAAGTCACAGTGATCTAGGGGTAAAATGCGTAGAAGCTAAGCGCGGGGAGAGTGGTTCGAAACTTAACACATCCAAATTTATTTCATTTTCAAAACACAGGTCATGTAAATGTCCTTTATTCAAAACTTATTTGATAAATGAGTTCAGTGTTATTTATGAAGTACAATGAACATTTAAATTTATCTTTTTCCTTATTGGAAGTACAACTACAAAACTACTCCTTGTAATTTTACTAATATATGCTTACATTATTACAAGGACAACCATTGTCGTTTTACAAGGAATTTTCTTTGGCAACTGGGTTTCCAAAAATTTTCTTTATAAAAGTACAAAAAAAAAATTTTTACAGTGTACTAGACGTTAGTGCTGACCAAACTCTCTTAAGGGTGCGGTTCAACTCCGTTTTCAACGACTATTTTTTTATTTTTATATTTGTACCAGATATTTTTTTCTTATTTTAGACGTAAATTGTGATTAAAACTTCCTCTTTGGAAATATGTGTATCTCTCACAGTTTTTGCGTAATGAGTCGTAAACATCATAATTTGCACTTTACGGTTTTATGTACGCCACTAAAACCAACTGACATACCAAACCGAAACAATTCTCAGTGTATAAAAGTATTGTAGGCTATGATTTAAACTATATAAAAAATGTGTATTTTTGTATTTAACATATCGTTGACATTTTTAAATTTTCATTTCAAAATTCAGCATTTTATATTAAATACAAAAATATATTATTTTTGGTTTTTATGAATGTCAAATTATAGCCGACAACATTGTTATACACTGTGAATTTTTTCGGTTTGGTATTCAACTGATTTTAGTGGCGTACTTAAAACCGTAAAGTGCAAATTATGATGTCTACGACTCATTATGGAAAAACTATGAGAGATACACAAATTTCCTAAGAAGAAGGTTTAATCACAATTAACGTCTAAAATAAGAAAAAAAAAATCTGGTAGAAATGTATAAATAAAAAAAGACGTCGAAAACTGAGTGAACCGCGCGCTTAACTTCATTCCTGTCACTGTGTCAAGTTGTACATGTTACCGTCTCTAACGACCTCGCTGTCGACAAGACGTAAAGCCCACTTACTGTACCTCGCCTAAGCAGACATCGCTGAGGCAAGTTTTGCTGTTTTTGAATAAGCGTCTATTGTCCGAAGCTCTGCACATCGCTTGGCATCCTGGATAGGCGACCACTTCAAGGACTGTAATACTTTCCTCCGAGCCTCAGGTCAAAAAGCGCTGCCAGGAAGAGAAGCAGAAGCTTACAGTGGGCTGCTGGATTCTGGAGTCTGGAAGGTCGCGATCGATCCCTGTGCGTGCGGCGGACCGCAACTACCTCGGCCTGGAACTCCAGTGGGAAGGACGGTCTGTACGAGCTGGAGAAACTTGTGGCTAAGAGTTAGTGGACGGTAGCTTTCTCTTTACGTTTGAGGCACGGAAACGGGGAAGGCGATAAGTCGAATATAACACGTCCGTCTTGCACCTCATCGCCTCTAGGCGCGAAGCGGTTCCTTAGAAACAGTTTTTCAATAAGACTTCAAACGATGACCCTGTTATTTTATTTGTAGAAAGTGTGAGGTAAAGTCCAGTGCAGGTTTCTATGATTTTGTTTTACGAATACGGTTGATATTTTCTCAGCTACAGAATCGTGAACTCATTTTTAGCACTTTCGAGGAGTTTGGAAATAATGTTTTTAAGTAGCGGGACAGCAATTCTTAAATCATAGGGACACTGAAGTGTGTCTGCTTTCCGTAGATAAACGCATTGGTAAAAGTGGAAAAAAAAGCGTAACTTTATATTTGTACGACATACGGGTTGTTTTATATACATCAATTGTGACTTCCTTTCCTTACTTGTAAAAATTGTTTAGCTCTCATAGTCTTCCCATAGGGGCATTTAAATTAAAAATTTTGCAAGTTACAGGAACATACAAATAACAAAAAAAAAAAAAAAAAACATACTTTCTCGAACGAAATAATTCACGCTTAAAAATGAGACATTATCAGCCATATTACAAAAAATTACACTATTTTAGATTTTCAAAATATTCCGGAGTTTATATTAATTTTCATTTACTGATATTTTTAAAAACCTACAAAGAGAATTTATGAAGTGTTTTAAGTACTTTAGCGTATAGCCTATGATATCTGATTTCAGTGTTATTTATTTAATTAGAATATGTCGGTTGGTTTTTGTTATTTGTATGTTCCCGTATTTTGACTTCAGCATGCCATTATGGGAAGACTATGAGAGCTAATAAATTTTCCCAAGTGGAAAATGTAGTCACAAAAAATGTCTACAGAACTAACGCTTTGTTGCACAAAAACAAAATTATTAATTGGTTATTTGATGTACAAAAACAAAATTATGAATTGTTTATTTGTTGTACAAATACAAAATTGAGTTGTTTATTTGTTGTAAAAATACAAAATTATTAATTACTTGAACGCCGTTAAGGTGATGCATCACGATACGAGTTGGAATTACTGTTTTTTCGTATTGTTTTGTTGTTTAGAATGAAATATATAAATGACTTATTATCGCGCTCTAATGAAATCCATTACCTTGATGTAAACTCGTATATCTATTACAACGGGCCAATATTAATGACGCGATTAGTAATAAATTATTTTTAAATTATGAATATTTCCTAGTTTTTGTTTTTCAGATAAGCCACGTAATGCGTATGTTAACATTGGTGACTGATACAGAAGGTATTTGTGTAATGTTAAGAGCTATAAAAGTACTAATTTTTTAATAATTTCAATTGAAATATTTTTATAATAGGTAAACACAAAATTCAACAAACGAGGTGACCACACCTTAGAAACGTCGGATAACTTTAGAATATTTTTAATGTATTTTGTGCGGATGTGGTCAATTAGTTAACACCTAAATGGGTAAAATTTCCGTAATGTAAAACTTTTGTTTCGTTACACATTTTTGTATAATTTTGACGTTTTTATGAATCCATAATTATAAGTCCCAAATAAATAACATCGTAATTATTGTTTTAGTTTTTTTATTAATACAGCTATAAAATAGTTCTGCCGAATGCGGTAATTGGGTAACACTTTACCGAGTCGGAAAGCATTTGCGCATGTACTATTTAAACACATAGTGCACTGTGCACTACGATATCGGCTACG
>PNEQ01054817.1:0-28320 GCA_003012365.1 Medauroidea extradentata
TCCACACTGGCGCGCCAAATCGCTTTGTGTTCGTAGCAAAAACCGACAGTCGGTGGTTCGCGGCGCGCCTGTTCGTGGCGTGCGCGGAGTGCGCTCGGCGCGTGTTCGAAGCTCCGTACACACTTGCGCGCGCCTCGCGAATACTGTTCGGCGCGTGTTGCATTGCAGCCGCGGCGCGCTCGTGTGTACGCGGCTTTACGTGCTGGCCAAAATATCTCACTCTCACTCTCCCACTAGACGAGGTAGAGTGTTAGTTCACTTCTAGATGCGAGAGTTAGACAGTCTGTCTCACAGAGTTTCAGATACGTGTTAATGAAGTGGACAAGTTATTACTGGCTGAAAGTCAGTCGAAAGCAACAATGCTATTTTTTTTTTTTTTTGTTTTTTAATGGTGCTGCATTATCGATTTCTTTGGTTGTGCCAGCTACACCACAAATATAGTAATTGTCTCTTCTCAGACTTCGACCAATGTATTTACAGCACAAAGTCAGCGACTTCTTCGACTGTGTTGCAACCATACCCATATCATATACTTGCATTACTATCAGCAACTTCCTCTGTCGATTGTTCTGATCAACACGTCTACGCCTGTGCCTAGAGTATCGAAATATCTGCTTTAACAGTATCTTCACCGAACCATTGAATTTTCTGTTGCACTACATTGTATGCTTGTTCTCCAAGCATCAACAATTGAAACACGAAAAATCATTCGCTGCTATGCATTCTGTGTCAAAATAATGACGTCTCCACATTGAAAATGTAGCTAAGCATTTCTCAGTTCGCTATTGCCTTTGAAATGCAGACACCAGCTACTTCTTGTTCTGCTGTCATCTTAATTCCAATACAGTTATTACAGTACGGTATTTATCTTCGTTTTCAGTGATAAATATTTTGAAAGTGTCATTTATGGCTACGGTGCCAGTCATACAGGTGTGGGATAATATTCATCCGCCGCAGTATACTGTAAAGCACACACACCCGTTCAGAAGGGAAACAATTAAGAAAATCGTATTTTTGCGTTTAGCTCACCAACACATAGACAGAAGTGCTCTCTACCTAACCAAAAAAAAAACACGTTAACTGAGAACCGTCGTTGAAAATTCATTTCTACAGTAGAGTGTAGATTTTCGTCTGCCCATACGTGAGAGTTGCGTGTGTTGTTGATTCCGTTGCGGGTAAATGTTGACTCATCAGTGAACAGACTAGGTGGAACTAATCGATCATTGGCATTGATCCACTGACAGAATTCTTGCCGGTGGACATCATCTCCTCCATGCAGATGTTGTACATTCTGCCGATGATATGGATACAGACCCTGCTCGTGTACTGTGCGTATCACTCTTTTCTGTGGAATATGAAGTTGAGCAGCAATTCGTTTCGAGCTAGTTGTTGGACTGCGTTTTAGTACCTGAAGAATGTTCTCAACTTCATTAAGAGCCTGTTGTACGGGACGTTCGGATACAACATGCGTACCACGGTCACGCAATCCTGCAAACACCCTGCTAAACACCCGGCTATATGGAACTCTGCAATTAGGAAATCGTCGTTCGTACTCACGAACAGCGGCTCTGGAATTCCCGTCGGTGAAACCGTAGACAACATCATGTCAGCATACTCTGCATGTGTGCAGACCTGTGACATTTTTGACTGCACTGGACTGTATTCACTCTACACGTAACAACACTGTAGTTCCCAATACTAGGGCGATCACTGTAGGACTGAGACTGAGGTAAACAACTGCACCATGCTTAGAGCGCCACCGTGTGGAAATGTACAAAATTACACACAACATAAGATAACAACAGCGTGATTTACCGACACCTGCACTTATCCCATCCCTTGTTGTGTTCATTAGGTTTATCTGAAACTGTTAAGAAAAGGGCATATGTTTATTAGAAACATTTTGTTCAGAATCACCAGTACTATCACCCCTCAAAGCATGTACCTTTCCTCCCGACTCACCCTGTATTTCGGTTCCTGCTACATACTCTTATGTTCCAGAAGGAACATGGCCTATAATCACACAGATGATTATTATTATTCTCTCTCCGTCCATACAATTTTCTTTCGTTGTGCTTTATTTTTTTGTAATGCTTCCAAAGCTTTATAAAAATTGCGTAAGTAAGAAAAAATGTATCCGTCATAAATGTACGCGGATATGACTAGCACAAAAAGTCAGGAAGGGATGTAGGAAAGAGGAGAGAGACTTTTAAAGCATATTTGGTCGTGAAGAGTACTTGGAAAAGAGAAAATTAGTATTTGGATGTCGTTCCTCTTTCTTACAGTGTCTACTCGTCCAGCAAAACTTCTTGTGAGTAGCTAACTCGCTAGCATATAGTGTGTAAAACTACACATATCAGTAGACCTACTCTATGCACATGGTTCAACGTTACTTGAGCACATACTAATAAATGCATGAAAATTATTATTTTTTTTTTTACAAACGCATTGAATTTGTCACAAACCCCGGGTGAAGCAGTTGAAGTGATTTTTGTTTTAATAGAAGAATCGCAAGAAGACAGTTTTGTTTTCTTCCATCTCACCAAAAATGTAATGTTAATAGAAACTGAAATCAGTATAATTTCCTTTCTTCTCACTCGAGTAGCCTATTTCATAAAACACCAGAGATACTTCTTTCCTTTTACGTTTCAAATAAATTCAGCTTCTCGTGGTTGACATGTGAATGTAAGCATGTAGCTGAAAGATGAGTCAAAGTGGTTTAGGCTTCTAACGAAATTTTTTTCCTTTCCACCAATTTATATAGCTCAGCATTTATAAATATAAATATATCTAATAAAGTAATAAACATACTGTTTACATGTTACCCCCCCCCAAAGTTCGCTTAGACTGAGATGGCAAAATATATATAGAATTTATTAGTGTTCTTACAACCGATGTGATTAGTTGGATATACGAAATTGCTAGTGTATGTTGATGAGTCGCAGAAAACCCACTGTTAAGGCCATGCTCTTAATTTTCTACTTTTTTTTGCTATTTTTATTGTTTCAATCTTAAACGAGAAGAGATATCCACTAGCTGTCTGGCAGTTTAGTTTAAATGGTTTTTGCAGTGATAGCAAATTTTTTCACAGCAATAAAATATACGGTTTCGTCTATATATTCAGTTAACCAGAATTACGTTACTTACAAAATTAGCTAAAACCGGAGTATTTACTGCCTTGAAAAATTCAGCCAACATGGGAAAGGCGATCTTAAACAAAACTGCGATACAGATTTTTTTATATCTGATCTCTTTTAGGCGTAAAAAATGAATATCGATAGATGGGATAAACAGGGCATGGCAAATTAAATGACTAATCACGAAAAAATGAGAAAAAAACATTAAGGTAGCTATAAATGGCTGTAGTCAACAAACACAGATACTTTCGAAATAGGAAAATAGTATATAATGGAAACAAAAAAAAAAACGAGAAAGGATAGTCAAAACAGACAAGGACCGATCAAGGTGCATGGAAATAGCAACAATGGTGGACACAGACAATGAAGGCAGCACAAATGAACACAGCGACGTTTCGTGAACTGGTATCTGTTCCCGTCTTCAGGCTCACGAGTTATCCAAGGAGCTCCATTAGACTGACTCAGCAACATTCAGTAGCAATGACGTATACCCAACAAAACCCATCTGTTTAAAATACAACTCATTGCAAAAATCGTTCAAAGATGACGCTATTGTTATTTCTTGGGAGAATGTGTTATTAGGAGTGCATGGTACATAATTCAGCGCTAAAAACATCAGTTTAGAATTGTAGGTTTCTCTAAACCAATTTGCAAAAATCGAAAACCAGCAATCCCAGATAATAGTTTTTGCCAACTTTCTGAGCCAAATTTTTTTCTCGAGTATCAAATTTCTGAAGAACAATCTCTGACCCCAAAATCTCGTACATTTAGTTGCGGCGCAAGAGATTACGCTTAACAAATGCATGATTCTTGGTAAATGTTTACTAATAAAGTAGGCAAATGTAATTATCAAGGATGGTTGTCTGTAATTTTTTACATATTGACTTTCAAAAAGCGTAGACCTCAATTGTAGAAGAACTCATCGTTTATTTATCTGAAAAGATCCGTTGTTGCAGAATATCAACAGAGCAGTGCGGGCCAGACATGAAGGTGTACAGGGAGACGGACGCACCTAGGGGAGACCTTAGCACGGGCGGAGAGAACGCTAGCTGCTCTTGCTGTAGGTATAAGGTAGTCGATAACCCTGTACGAGGAGGGAGGAGGGGGTTGTTTCTCGAGGACTGCGAGGGAGCCGCCCACGCCGGCGGCCTTGTCTTTGATCAGGCCTTCCAGGAGAGGGCGTTGAGCACGTGCCGATGTAACCCTGGCCCTCCGGGGACACGTGGGTGTGTGTTCTCCCTCCTAGGAGGACCCTAGCGTGCACGGGGGAAATAAAACGTCTACGTCGCGTCCCCCTGGATCCCCGGCACGCAGCTGTTTGATCTCTTGCTATGCTTACCTGGTGGCTGTTGCACGTGGCGGTCGCCAGGGAGATTCTATATCTTACATCATAGGTCCAGATTGAGGTTCACCGTTGCTTGGCAACACTGTGTATTCGTCGGACCGCAGCACATATTGCCTGAGTCTTGTAGACAGTGAGTCAAGTTGGAGTGGTGATAGCTTGTGAGAAAGTAATTCGCAAATATGTTTTCAATTTAAATGAATATCGTCTTTAAATTTAATTGTATTTAAAACTGCTAACCAATTCTTTGTTTTCCATATGACCCTGTTCAGAGTGCTGTTGTTATTTCAGATCAAGTAATAGACCTATTATACTTTATTTCCAAATAATTTAATTTACTTGCCGATTTTCAGTGTAGAAAATCAATCACTATAAATCCTTTAATGAAAAAAACACTTTTGACTAAATTTTTCATAAGCTATCCAGTAACCTTCTGAGTGTAAGAAATAGAGTAAAGACCTTTCCGATTTAAGTTATTCAGGGCCATGCGGTAGTTGATCATTTTCTGTCACTGGGAAACTGTTTTGTCCGCCGGGATGAATGTGTAAAAATGTAATAGGTATCATACAAGCATCTGCTGATATTCTGTATTGCATGCAGTGCCTGGAGTACTTCAAAGCCTGACTTACGAAAAGCACTCAGTTACACAATCCCTCGAAGATTAAAAAATCAACTTGTATATAAATGGCAAGAGTTAAGAGTAGCAGCCTAAGCGCGAGAATCACGCCTGTAAACTGTTGATTCGGCGAATCGTAACACCTGAATGTCTAACAAAATGTTAAGATCACCGTTTGATATCATGCAACGTCTGTTTCAACCTTCGCCAATATTTTCAGGTGGTTGGGAAATGTGGCTAGTAGTCTACTTGTTACTTTTACCTGTGAACTACTGTGAGATAATAAAGTGTTTTTCTTATGTTAGCGACATGTTTGCATGTCCCACATATGAATAGCTCAGTCAATTTTTGTAAATCAAGGAAAACTTAAAACAAATTATAATGCCGTGTTTCGATGAAACCTGAAGTTTTTATTTCAAACTAAATTTTAGTTAGATACTGAGTACGAAGGCTGTCAATCCGGTGTATTTTCTCAATATAAATATGCATGCTTTTTTTTTTTTTTCAGTGAAATGAATACTGCGCATAAAGTTAGTGTAACAGAAAACTAATTTGTGGCTTCAGGAACTTGGTTGAATAATTTTAATCATAGGGCAGTTTTACACAATACAATATAAAAATACAAAATTAGCTGTAGCGTTTGTGCCACAAGTATAATTTAAAAAACTAATATTACTTACTTAAATGTAAACGTTTACATATTTGTTTTACTGTACATAAGTTCGGTTGTAAAAAATTACACAATTTTTCCGTCTTCCAGCTATACTTCAACATTAATTAAATAAAATTACTGCTAAGAAGAAACGTCCTTCCTATCCATAAGACGAGTCTGTTGTTCTGGCTGTTCAGAAAATTTGATTAGAAGAAAAGATATGGAGCAGATGTGGACATGTATTCACCCGAAAAAAACTTCATTTTCCCACAAATCCTTGATTCTTGTCTGAATCATTTCTGCCAACGTAGCCTAGGAGCAAACCTCGGGGTTTCTCGTCGACTGGAGGCTAGTGACAATGAGCCAACAATAGCTCTTATTAGAACTGCAGTAGGCCATAAACTTGATATATTATTTTTAGGTGCCTGGAGCATATAAACACAGGCCCGTAACCAGACTCCAAACAGTGGGCGTACCACCAGTTAACCTAGAATGGCATAGTACTGCCCGATAACAAGGCGCACATACGTAGACCTATATAATAACGTACATAAAAATGGGTTGCCAAAAGTAGCCTACACTTTGGTGGGTTGCCCCTAACCCCTCCTCACTTGACTACAGGTCAGTATACACATGAAACCGAGCAAGGTGGCGCAACATTAACACGACGGATTCGCATTTGGTAGGACGTGGGTTCGATCCCTGGCTCCGGCCATCCTGATTTCGGTTATCCACGTTTTCCCAGAATCACTCCAGGCGAATGCTGGGGTGGTTCGTTTACATTGGATATGGGCGACTCCCCTCCCAGCTCCTGTCATGGTGCCAAGTTATGTGTCACAGTCTCTGATGATCTCGCTGTCGACGATATGTAACGCCCACTTGCCTACTTATATACTCATGGAATGCAACACTTTTTCAATCTAGTTGAGTGGCAAAATTTTCTCCTTATGAAATATTGTCACTTTGGCATGTACAGAAAACTTTCCAGTAGCCACAAATTTGGACACTACAATTCAGCCAAATGTCGAAACACTAAACTACTTTTACGGATTTGGTGGCATCATTCCTGTTCAGGCCCTGATCTTGCATAAACTGTATGAAGAAGACGCATTTTTACTCAATGTTTGATTTATTACTGTGATTTAGTTGTAACACGAAGTAAAATTATCTAAATGAGTAAACCGCTAATTTCTGGAACTCGCACAATCTTGTGTACTGGTGCAGTCGTTAAATTATTCCCGTAACCATAACTCTTGTTTCTGTAGAGTGTGCGTCGATGGTTATATCGACAGCGTTGCCTCAACAGCAGTATCGCACTTTGTAGGCAGCCACCAGTTGGAGAGGTTTATCTAAAATTATATCTCTGAGTCAATCCCAAGCAAGTTATAAATAGCGGTTGTCACATTTACTGATGGTTTTGAGCACGCAGACAAGGCTACTGTCGCTGGTATGTGTCCACATTGCTACCAAATTAAAAGTTTTCACTTCAGTTCTATGTGCCAACATGAATGAAGATGTTCTGAATACATAGGACTACCAAACTCAATACGGTTTTTTTTTTTAATTTTAGAAACAGTCTGTTCACACTCACACAATGAATTATTAATTACTGAATCAACAACCCGAAAAGAGAATATTTATTATTACAGTCAAATACACAAGATATGCCCACCCACCATCTTTTCTTACTTTTTTTTTACTCTCTTTTGTTTATCACATAATTCATAGAGAAAACAGCTACCACTTACATGTAACAGAGGTTTAACTACAATTATACAGTAAACATAAACATAATGAACATACCGTCCGCCAAAAAATGTACCCTCTTTTTTCAACACAAACACCTACAAACAAGGAACAGTCAGACGAAAAAATACAAACATTGCCACAAATAAACACATACAGATTCAAACCCTTAATTTGTTTACAATGGACATATTTTAGAAACTGGCCTAACAAGCTTCCTATTTGGAGTTTTAAGGGTCACAACTTTGACAACTCCATCTTCACTAGCATGGGTTTTCACGACACTGGCAATTTTCCATTTAAATGGAGGCAAGTTTGATTCCTTCACTAGAAGAAGTGTGTTTTCTTCAATATTGAAACTAACAGCATTTCATTTGGTCCTTTGTTGGAGTGTATGGAGATATTCCGTGCTCCAACACTTCTACACACACTGCTTCAGTATACTGATCAACTGCCACCGATCGAGACGGTTCTTCACTAGGTGTGTAAGATCTTGTTCTGGTAAACCAATGCGAGGAGCACCGATCAGAAAGTGTCCCGGAGTGAATACATCAAATTCAGAGGGATCGGTAGACAAAGGACACGATGGTTTGGAGTTCAAAATTGCTGAGATTTCACTGAAGAGTGTAGTCAACTCCTCGAAGGTAAGGATTTGTTCACCAATAACTCTTTTCAAATGCAACTTGGCCGACTTGACCGCTGCCTCCCACAGACCTCCGAACTGCGGTCATGCTGGTGGATTGAAGGGCCACATTATGAGCTCAGTCAACTGGGTATGCAATGTTCGCCAAGCAGGTTCAGGAAACAGGGTTTTATGAACCTCTTTTAAGAGTCTGGCAGCACCAACAAAATATGTGCCATTATCTGAAAACATTTCATATGGGGTTCCTTTTGTAGACACAAATCTTTTCACTGCAGCAACATATGCATCTGTACATAGGGATGACACAACTTCCAAATGAACCGCCTTGCTTGACATGCACACAAACACACAGAGGTAACCTTTTGTGACAGGTACCTTGCGAGCTTTTCTAGGCTTTGTCAGATAGAGTCCTGCAAAGTCAACATCAACCTTCAGTAATTGTCGAACTTGTGAAAGCCTCACACCAGGCAAGTTTCCCATGAGTGGTGTAGTTGGTTTAGCTTACAATTTGAAGCACTGCATGCAGCGATGAATGCAATATCGAATCAAGAGCCTAGCCCTCATTATCCAAAACTGTCTTTGGATGATAGACTGGGTAGCTTGTGGTCCACCATGAAAATAATTGGTATGATAATAGTTAATGATAAGGATTTAGAGGTGAGACTATGCTGGGAGCAACACTGGATGTTTTCTTTGCTCTGGCAGGCAAGAATTTTTTAGACTTCCAGTTACTCTGACAACTCCACAAGCGTCCAGGAATGGCTGCAAATTTCGTAGATTGTTCGGATACTCACCGCGCTTCAACAATTTGATCTCTTCAGAAAAGTAATGGAATTGTACAACTTTGAGCCATCCGCCACTTTTTGGTGACTTGTTGGTTACCCATAGCACCCACTGACCGCCTTTCCGCGACGCCACCGACGCTGCGGGATTGCGTCACCGTAACAACGTCAATGTTTGGATTGACCTTTAGAGTCCCCGCCATATGGGAGTGTCCAGTCAAGTATATTCCTAAGCAGATATAGCTCACGCACTTAGAAAATTTTTCGAATAAACTTATATTGGCTGACGTTCTGCACACAATTTGAGGTCTGTGCTAACGGCCACCTTAATGACACCAAATCCAGAAATCAGGTTCGACATATTCTTCCATTTGACTTTACTATTTTTATCTAACTGGCATACAATAACGCCGAAATATTGTCTTAGACGTTTTGAGCTTACTTTAATTAGTTGTGAAAAACCTTTCGAAAAACCATTTTATAAGAAAAATGTGTGTTATACTAGATAAGTAAATTCCGTAAAAATGTTAGCAGGCCTAAATTACTTGAAAACATTAGTTAGGCCTACATATTTTTTTTTTTTTTTTTTTTGTAATTTTTCAACATATTTTGTGAAATGTGGCCAAAGCATTGCTCTATTTTGTTTTACATCGTATATACTTCAATTAAATAAATCTTCACTCTATTATCTTTTATTAAAATTTATGCACTTCTTCATGTATCTGACTTAGACATTTTGGGCAATTAGTTTAAAAAACATTTAAATCGTAAAAATACAGTCTTTACAGTATTGTTGCTAACAATATATCATTACTTCCTGATTGCGCGTTTGAAAATATTAAAGGCAGAAAACGGTAACAATTTTGCAATTCAGTATTATTGCATGTGCTGTGTTCTACACCACCAAGTTTATTTGGAATGGATCGTAAGATGGCATAAGCAAATTAGAAAATATAATTCTGCCTATAATCCGTTACAACTATACTTGAATAGATAATTTGGAGCGAAATTGATAAACAATGATGACTAAGCGTTTGCCTTGACAACGGGTGATCTCTGGTTACCATTCTGTATTTTGCCATGGAAATCAAAACAAAAAGGATTTGTTGAAGTTTTGCTATGTGTTTCCGAGGAGCTCAGGGAGCGAACTGAATTCGTGTGCGTTCGTAGATACTATATTTATATATGATCTTGAATTTGTAGTTGTTATATAGTTGACTGAGTAGTTTTGGGAAGAACTGTTTTTAATTAATTTGAGTATCATTTTGTCTTACACAAAGCACTAACCTCGCAAATTTCTGTAGACATACGGATACGTATCGAAAATGTAGGTCTGCTAAATACCAAAGCATAGTTAACCCCTTTACACGTTATCTCTCTGGTTACACACGTAACTAATACATACATTTACTTTACTCTATTTTATTCGTATCATCTAAATAGTTTTTACTTTGGGTAAGCGCGAAAATAGTCAAATTGCTACTTTGACACGTGCTTGTACAAAAACTATGTAACCAAAAAAATATTTCTACAAATTACTAGTAAAATAATGTGTAAGAGTTAGACAGTGTTTGGTAATGTCATATAATTACTCATTTTTCGGTGAAGAGAGCTTTTATGACACCCCACACATTGAAGCATTATTTCAAACCTCTCATTCTAGGCTAAAATCGGCTTTTTCAGACGGCTGTTTCTCAAAATGTATATGTGCCGGATTTCTTCGAAATTGAGGTCTACAGCTACATTGTACTTTGCTACAAGTGAGGCGTTCGTTAAAATGATAGGGTCACTGCTTAAAATCCCATAGTAAAAACGTTACGGCGGGAACACTGCGCGCACGTTTAAGACTTGGAAGTAGAGGCAATGTTACAATACATGTGCCGGCCGGCGTCACTCGTAGTATCTCATTGATTTTCACCTCACACAAACCTCCTTAAGGGACCCGCCTGCCTAGCTCCTGAATTGCAGTGCAGCAGGTTAGGAAAATACATTAATTCGTAAACTCATATGTGTTCACAGGGTATCTATAAAAGGAAAGCACATTTAATAGCGAGATTACGAAGTGCTTTTAAAACATCATGCGCATTGTAAATACTATTAGTGATATCTTCAGCATGGTTAAATATGGCGCTTTCGCACAGCTATATTGCAAAATATACTGCTTAGATTGATTAAAAAACTACTTAAGGGGCCTACAATAAATTTGATAATGCAGACTTGCCATTAATAAAATATAAGGTTCACACCTTACAGTCCCACACTGCCAGCGGTTCAACTAAAACACTGCGCGTCAGTTTACCGCCTTGCCAATATGGGCGCTGTAGCACTAGGCGTGCGCGTAAGAGTAGCTCTTATCGCTCCTTCGTTTTTGTGTTTCTTTACGCTCAAAACAACTCCACGCAGGCGGGGCTCTTAAGTCAAACTAACAGTGGTGATGCGTGTTCGTATTCCAAGGCAAGCTATGCTATATCTGAACATATACGCTTCGATCACGTGATATTTGTGTGCATGCCAATCATGCCAACTAAATGTGTGTTGCAGAGGTCGACATGTACTTCTGGAGAATCTACTCCTCTCCTCTGGAGCGCTATTGGCCCGAGACTCAGACTTGTGCATAGTCATCGCTAAACACCGCTTGCCCTGGAATACCTCACTCTTCATCACTGCCAACTAATTAAGCTAAAGCCCAGTTTACACAGAAAAAATAACAGTAACAATGTTAATTACGTAATGTTACTTACAAAAATGCTATCAACAAATTCTAAGCTATGGTGCACTATTTTATAGCAATGTTGATAGCAAATGTGTTATTAATATTGCTGAAAACACCTATGTTACTAACAAAGTTGTAATAATAATGAACTGATAATAATAGCAATGTTGATGACAAAATGCCTACAACATTGCTGGTAACATTGCTAGTAACATTTGTTACTATCATCCTTTGATCTAAACCGCCCAAGATGGGTCGGGAAAATAATTTTACCAACAGTGTTCGCGACAAAGTTATTAATATGTTTCTAATATTCATAACTTTCGTTTGCTAGCAATTGTTTACAACAAAATATTGGTAACAAATGTTATTAACATGTTTTATTAATTAAGATAAACAAAGTTAATGGCATCATGTTGGCAACAATGTTGATAGCATGTAATTGTCAACAATTTTCAAACATTTTTACAACACCATTAGTAACGTTGTTGAAAATACGTGTTATTGGTGTAAACTAGGCTTAAGCAGTATTTGTTGTATAAAATAAACAAATGAACCCCAGCAGGCCTCGAGTCAGACATGACATAGGGGGTTGTTGCACCCTCGCCCACCTGGCTGGCCATGAATAAGCATGACGGGCCGCGCGTAATGCAACACACATTCCCCAAGGGTTGGTGTTCCGGAAGGGGGACAGGGGGGAGGTAAAATATTCCCCGGCCGCTAACCCTTTCTTCATCAGAGGACCCGGAACATAAAAAACTGTTTAACGCGGATTGGATGGTGTGTTGGAGGGGCTCGCGTGTGTGTGCTGCGAGGAGGAAGGGGTAGATACGTCTGGACCAGCCAAGATGTTCGTGTTGAGCTGACTGGGTTAGTGGCACGCGTACTGCGAGCACGAATATGTGCGTGCGTGTGTGTGTGCGCGCGAGCGTGCGGGCGTGGCCGGACAGAAGAAGGCGCCAGACAGACAGGTACGTCACGTCTATGGATGTTACGTCATGCTACGTCACTGGTCACATACATTTCACCCATAACAAGAGACGGGAAAAATTCGCGGTTCACTGACCTGTAGGCTGGCCTCCAAGAATATTTGTGAACTGTAGCAGACAGCAGATGCTCATTAGCAGCAACCATTGATTTTCGCGAAAAGAATTTTGCCTCACTTTGTTTCAGTGCCTTACGTGCACATCTGCAGTTCTGCTTCGTGGTCAGTGATTGGATATTTTAGCTCTCACGAGCCTAGGGATTCTACCGGCAAATCACAGACGCGTGGTGTTGCAGGAACGTTATTGTAATTGGCTCAGTCGAATGATAGACATGGACACGCTGCCAATAACCACGAAGCAGAACTGCATATGTGCAGGTAAGTCACTAAAACAAACTGGGACAAAATTATTTTCGCGAAGAACAGGGGTCCTTACGCATTAGCTGTAAGTGATATAGGTATGTAATATTTACATCTTCATTATTGGCTCTGAGACTTCCACGAGATGTCAGATAAGTCAAAGGCCAATTACGAAAGTGACACCAACTTACCGTTGTTGGAATTCTAGCTTGTGCCCAAGTGACAATGCGAATTTTTCAGGTCTCTATCTTAACACGTCGTTTCAAATGTTTCCATCATCTTGAATGGACGTCAAACATTTTAATTACATCGTGCGTTTTCTGGCAAGTTTTTAATGTTTTATTTCGTAAAATTATAGTAAGAAAACTTGAGTCTATGTTGTACAATCGCACCTTTACAGAAAGAACATAACTAGAGACACTGGAAAATCGCGAAAATATTTAACATAGTCTCCAATAAACTGTAGTATCTCAATCGTGACACGTGCGAACAGTTTTCTGTCAAACCACATACGTTCTGTGTTGAAAATGTTCAGTTCTAATTGGGTCTGTTGAAGAGGAACATGTACTTCATATAAACTATAGCCAATATATGTGTGCAAAACCTTCAGTGTTATACATAGCATGTTGGAGCCTAGCAAACAATCAACTTTTCCCGCGATTTACCAGTGTCCCTAAACATAACACATACTACCCGCAGGTTCTTAAAAAAACTATTTTTATTTTGTTTATACATTTGCTAGAAAAACTTCGAAACTTCTCTGCAGACTTTGCTGAGAGTGCTAATGTTTTAACATACTAAAAAAAAAAAAAAATATATATATATATATATATATATATATATATATATATATATATATATATATATATATATATATATATATATATATATATATATATATATAACGCTTTATTGAACTACTGTCATAAAAAATTTGTAGACAAGGGTATACCATCAACCCTGCACTCGTATTATTTCCGAAATATTCCAGGATTTATTTCAAATTCGCTGGCAGCTTCTTCGGCTTCAGCCGCAACGTTCCTCGTGCCTACTAATGTTGACTGAACAGCTTCGGAACGAAACTTGAGTAGCAAACTATTTTTTTTACTCCTTCTGGCCTTTTCGGCCCTTTCAAGCTTTTTTTTTTTTTTTTTTGTTCATTTATTTTTATATTTCAGTATTCTTGCACTTCAAAATGATTACAGTAGACATTTTTATTTCATTTCTCCCTTTGAAGTTGCTTCGTAAGGGTACAGGTTTCTACTTTACAATAAAATAGCATTGTTTGTTATTGTCCTCTTTTATCGAGCAGCGAGCACCGATCTTCACCGGAGGAGATCTAGTTCCGCGTGGCGTCGCAGTAAGCAGACGTGCCGGTTAAATTTGCGTCCGGTAAAGTCAGCGCCATTGGACGAATCACAGGAAGGAATACATTGTGAAGGGGGATGTTGGTTCACTTTAGGCGGGCCTTACTTCATAGAGAAACTCAAGTATAGAACATGGACAATGCTTCGTTAAATTATAATGTATGTGTTTGTGACAAACTGTGCATTCTATAACAGCGCAAATATTCGAAATGGTTGAAACTTGTAAAGTTTTGCATTTTTTTCGCGTGGGGGAGGAGGCCTTCAAATTAGGAACTATAATACGCGAATAAATGCAAAAACTGTTCATATAAGTTCTTGGAAGTCTACGAGTATATGGTAAAAAGATTAAAACATGCAATTCTAGACTAATACTTTTGCCTACTATACTCTAAAAAAATTTGCAAAATTTACAAAGATTTTCTTTGTACTTTTACAGATCCTTGTAAAAGTACAAAGATTTCCTTTGTAAAATCATTAGTTTATGAAGTTACAAAGGTACACTATGTAATAGGCTACTACAAAGGAATTCTTTGTGCTTATATACCAACAGTTCCTGCGCTGTAAATTTTATTGTATAGTATGTCGAGGCACTTCTTTGTAGTTGTACAAACTTTTGTAAATGTTTAAAAAATTTCCTTGTAAAATTATTAGTTTATAATGTTAAAAGGATTTTGTTTGCAAAAAATAACTTAGAAAAATGTGTAGTCTACCAAAATCATAGGTTCGCCGGAAATTATTTATGCAAATATCACAACCTCTGGAAAGCATTTTTCTGGAATAAAGTGAATGTTTATATTAATTGCGTGCTTTAAAATAATTATTACTGAACTCTATATTGTATGTGTACAAATAAATAAATAGCAAGAAGTTATGGAAGTTACAGTGGTGTAGGGGTGAGATGCGTGGAAACTAAGCGTGGGAGGAGTGGTTCGAAAATTAGTACCTCCAAATTACTTTTATTTTGAAAATAATTTCATGTATACATCCTTTATTCAAAAGTTATTTGATAAATAAATTCAGTCTTATTTATGAATTACAACGAACATTAAAATGTATTATTTCCTTACTGAAAGTACAACTACAAGGCTATTCCTTGTAATTTTACAAGCATGTACTTTGTGTTTTATTAGAAGGACAATCATTGTAGTTTTACAAGGGATTTCTTTGGCAACTGGGTTTCCACAGCTTTTCATTGTAAAAGTACAAAAACATTTTTACAGTGATATCTAGTTAGTTGTGTTTAGTTGAGTTATCGGATTTCTATAACCTACTTTCTTGCTTAACAACTATAGGTACACAAATTTTGGTGACTCAGGTAGTTTATCAGAAATACATAACTTCGGCAAAACTCTTTGCTTGTAAAATTGGCAAAAACTGTTCTCTAGGAATGTGATACGTTAATTTTTCAATACTAACATCCAAAATGTTGGATTCGAATAAAGTATTCAACTCTTACTTATACATTAAAATGCCTTGACCTTAGTATATTTCTTAAAGTGCTCGGTTAGCACGGACAGTTTATCTGCTCAATCCGAAATAAAACTAGAGAATTTTCTGTCGCATCGTTAATTTTTGCGGTTTTTATTGTAGTAATTTTACTCTGAGTGGTACAGCAAAAAATAATTTGATTTTCTAAGACCTTGGCCAAATGGGTAATATTGGCACGTCTGGGTGTAACGGGTCTTTTAAGTATATTTCTATAATCGATATTTTAATATTTTAGTGTTCCCATAAATGTAACAACAGTACCAAGTAAAATATTTTTCTCTGACTAAATTCGGTTTTATTTCTCTCTTCTTTGTTTTAGTCATAGACGTTTTTAATTAAAATTCACATTTTTTAAAAATGTTTCTAATGAATATATAAAATTGTTTTGCTTGTATGTTGTTACACATTCTTTGTTACAAAATTATGAATGATGCACGACATTTTATTACTTAGAAACTTCTGCCGCTGTGTTGCTACTTGTTAACATAACAACCAGTCTGTTCCAATGACATATATACTATGCGTCTTTTAGAAGTGCATTGTGTTCGAATTGTTAGTACACTTATGCGTTTTACCTCACTTAGTATTTTTGCTTTTTTATTAGTGGCTTGAGATTTAAGATTTGATTAGTAATATTAATACTCATTATAGTTGTGGCGAGATATCACATCCTATAACGCAGTCTTTGTATTTCGTTTTATTACTGATGTTTAAGTGTGCCAGTGTTATGTGTTGAAAAACCAATTTTTTAAATAATTTTTACTTGCTCACTTAACTTTATATGTTGTACTTTCGGGCGTAATTGCCATCAGCATAATATTGTATTTGTGTTCCTAGAAAAAAATTAACTTAATTTTTTAATAAATTTGGTTATAATTCCGTGACCTTGCACTACATTGGAGGTTGAGTTCTGAATGCTGATAATATTCATTTAGTTTTTCTTGTTCACTTTATGTGTATCTATTCCTCTGGCATGCATTTATTTTCAAGACACAAGGCAATGGAAATATATCATTAACATTTTGAAGTTACAATTTGAGACTTATTTCCAAAGTGTTTGTAATGCAATGTAATCAACTTGGTTCTTTATAGTGAAATTTGTAATCACAAGTTTTGTGTTAAATTTGTTAACCATTATTATTAATTTTAGATACAGTAATCGTGAAAGATGTGACAGTAATTCACAGTTTGTTTTACGAGTCTGATTATCGCGACTAAACTACTCTATAATGTTCGTGGAGCAATGGAATCTAATAAATCTATGTAATGTATCAACTGAGTACTAAATATAAGGCTTCCAAAAAAATACAACATTCGATGGCAAAATGTTGCTTGTATTCTCCCAAATAACAGGTCAAATCTTAATGCTATGATTTTTCTTGACAAATCGCCCTCTTTTGTTGAATGATAAAGTTATAAAAGCCTTTATTTATTTAACATTTAAAGGGGTTGCAGGTGTTATAAAAATTATTTCATTCACTATCCTTGTTTAACGGAAAAAGAGTCATATTGTAGAATAAAATAGGCCTATATTCTTCGCATCAGTCTCCAACTCTCAGGTCTGTACGTGTTTCTGGTAGATAGCTTTGACAGCCATTTACAAATTACTTTCGACCATTTTCCTTACACTGAGCTTGGCTTGGTAAGAAAAATACGTGTTTTTAAGTGCAAGAATAGAAGGTATGTTGTAATATATATTTAGAAATGAAATATTGACGAAAGTTACATCCTACTGAATTGTAAATGCATTCTTGTTCTTGTAATTTCCCGAAACATTTTTGGTAAAAATACCTACGTGTAGCGTTTGTTTAAATGGCGTAGTATTCGTTAGGCAGGAAAACTATTTACAGTGTTTTTGCAATATTTGAGTAACTTAAACGTCACTTATCGAACAATTTTTTATTAGCTAAGGTTTTTTTACATCGATAAATATATTCATTTTAAATATTGCAACATTAAAAATGAAATTCAAAGTTTTGGTTCATGTAGGCTAATTCACTGAAAAAAAAGTAGGTATAGTTGCAGGTACCATACATGTGTTAAAATAGGGACAACAAAACAGTTTGCTTTTCGGTACTACTCTGGATAGTTTCTTCATCAATATGTTTTGTAGAAGTTACCATGTGGTTTATAAAAGCAACAAGGCTCTTTGTTTCTTCTACAAAATAGATTGTTGAAGGAACTGTCCAGAGAAGTACAAACAACCCAACTGTTTTGTTGTCCCTATTTTGACAGAAGTATGGTGCTTGCAACTATACTCTTTTTTCAATGCAAGCCTACGCATTTGAAAATATATTATGTTTAATTATACGTTTATACAAAGGATATCAGTTTTCATAAAATAAATACAATTCAAAAATGATTTTCCAGTGGGCATGTAAATATTTATTAGCTACTAAAAGAAAAGTGGAAATTTCCGTATTCGTGCGTACTTTAGAAAATATGGATATCCTGACACCCCAATCATCACATCAATTAGTATGCAAATATATACATAATTTAACTTTCGATTATCTTCGTTTAAATTTAAAGTCGGGCAGCAACTTTAACATTTCACTAATTTTACACAATTAAAGCATGATTTCAGGATCGCATGAAAGATTTTGCATCATAATCATTAAAATGTTCATTTAAAAAGACTTGATTGAGGTAGACAACGTTACATTCCATAATATAAAACACTTATCATATTGTTATGTGTTTATTTGTTAGCTACGTCTCGCCTCAAAGAGATGGTGAAATAAACAATGTTAGTTTTACATCAATATGTTTTATATTATTGTGTATAAAACAATAATATTCATTAGGCTTATTGAATACATAACTTACAGAAACTTTTTAATACCTAGTGTAATTTTTTTAAATTTTATTGTAATTGCATACTTTTTTTTTGTGTGCGACAGTTCTTAATGTTGTCTTAGCGCATATTTTGGGTCCTACAACAAATAATATATACCGTACTGTATTGACACAGTAGACTACTGTACGATACTGCGTCATAATGAAACTATTATAATGCCATTTTAATGTAAAGAGAAACTGAAATTTCGATTCAACATTATCAATGCTATTATCACATGTTTTGTAACAAAAAGTTATGTCGTATTATTCACCGTATTCACATACAGGATTCGATTCTAGTACGTCATACACACATCTGAAATCCACAACACTCCATTCTGAAGAAGGTTTAACATTTTTATGTTGAAATGAAATGTTGGTTCAAACGTGTTTAACCAGAGAGAGGTTACGAACGCAGTAATTTAACAAGACTGCTAACAACAAGAGCGAGAGTTCTGTATTGCTACTATCATTCTATCATACTTCAACGGCTTCTGCTGCATTCTCATGATACTTCGACTGTTTAATAGAAAAATAGATGAACTATAAGATACTGAATCAAATTGCAAATTGCATCCATGACCAATCACAAAAATTGTAGTTGAACGTAAAGTAACTGCGTATCGACGACGCGAAAATAAATATCTTCATTTAGGGTGCCTGGTTTAGGAAACTTAGAATAATTATCAGATTTTCTCAAAACCACTGTAGTCATGTAAGACATAATCTTATGATTTATGTTACCAAATAATTTGCGAGTGGTATTTTCGTTGGAAACCATAATATAAATAAATATTAATATGCCTTCAAGCCTGATACATGAAATAAAATTTAATGTGGCTTAGGTATAATTTATGTGAATATCCTTTTTGTAAATTTAAACTTACATAAACTGTGCACAAATAATTTATATTTATTTTACTGAATTTTTTAATTTTTGTAAAATTAAATTCAACATATTTAAACTACGATTACTTTGGCAGTATTTCTGAACGAGCTGCAAACTTTTTCGCTAAGTACATAGCTCCTTGAATGTTCTTTGCTAAAGTCTGCTGTTAAAAAATGCAATTGATTTAAATAAATTTAAATATTTGGTTCAAAAACTTGATACGAATACTAAAATGCTAAGTAGGGGGCTTATCATACGAATGTGTTTCTCTACGGTGGCGGTAGAAACCCGGTATGATACAGGCCAAATAGTCCAAAATTGCACGGAAGGGTAATGTAAACTAGTAAATAACTTGGGCAGAATGAATGAAAAAGTACAACATTTCATTTATTTTCTTACTACCGTTATAGATATTTAAGTAACATTTGGATCGATTTTCGTGACTGAACTATTTTATCATTTAAACATGGTCTTTAATGGCATTCGTCCAGTACGATATTAAAAATGAGGAGGATACCCGACAACAAGTGTATCACACGCCGTATGAAGACTTATTACTGGTAACCTGTAGGCATAATTATGTTTGTTCCGGAGTATGGCATGAGATGAGGCACTATAATAAAGAAGCGCAAGAATGAGAAGAATGAGGAGATCCCTGAGAAAAACCCGCCCACCAGCGACATGATCCAGCACAATTCCCACATGCGAAGACCTGGGGACCTACCCCGCCGGAGATTGCACCCGGGTGGCCCTGTTGGGAGACGAGTGGTCTAACCACTCGGCCACACGTCTTAAGAATACCAGCATGATTTACAATTCTGGTTTCACAAAATTTACTCTTTAACTTGCTGTAAATTTCAAACATTATTAATTAAACCGATCGATGAGGGGCTGAGATTCATAGCGGTGTAAGTCACAAATATTTAGTGTTGTCGTTATTCACATTATACACATTTTTCAAAAGAATTATTTGTGACAGATACTTCACTCTTAACTGAATTCCTGAATACCAACTGAGTATTAAAAGAATGTACTGCGATTTGCATGTGATCACAAAGAATTGTTTACGAGAAAACTGTTCTAACACCGCTATAAATCCAAGCACATCAATTAATGACTACCATTGTCAAAGAAAAATATTTCAAGAAAAATTATAGTAATCATAAATATAATTCTTTGAAGATTTTCTTCACAGTAAAGCAAGATATTTTACTGGGAGGAAAAAAAAGCTCAAAAAATATTGGTTGTAAAGGAAGCGTTTTCATTATGTAACGTAACTATTATTTGCCCAAGAAGTCAAGTGGGAAGACGTCCCTTTACAAAGAACGAGATCAATTGATATAAATAAACTGGAGGCGTACACAGGATAAATTACAATTATTCTAACGTACTTTTTTTCTTGCGATGAATAAACAGACAGTATGTTTTTAGCGATTCCAATAAATTTGGGCATGGAACATGAATTAACGCAAAGTACGTTCATGACGTCTACATCCATACAAACAGCCAATGTTGACAAAAAAAGTCCATCTTAAAAAGTATTTTGCTAACAGTGTATGCAAACGTTTTGCCAAAGCAATTAATACATCTTTTTCGAACTGTTTGTAACACTGAAATTTCGCACCTTTAATCCTGATACAAGATTAAGCGAATGCAAGCAATATGACACAATTACTTACCATAGCTTGTGAAAAACCGTTTCGCCGTATTGCCATACAAAACCTGTAGCTTTGGGCTATTCACGGTTATGTAAGTATAGCCAATTTGATTACCATCTTGCTGAGAATTCCAGTAAAAACACCATATTATCTGTGAAGTTGTACATTAACTTCTCAATACGATAGTACCGATACGTTGGTAATTGCAAGTGGTAGAAATATACAAACTGGACAGATCAAACCACTTTCCTCCCATTACGACAATCCAAGTTCGATTACCGGTGAGGCCATTGCTGATTTTCACACGTTGGAAACATTAAAGACAAGTTGACTGACTGGCTTCACTGAAATAATAATTTTGTAGGAAGTCTTTCCTGTCAAATTATTTTGTTATAAACACAAACTAATTTTTAGAGTCAACAATATTTTAGTGGTGACAGCAAAATGAAAAGAATTATGCAACAATTTATGTCAATGTCTTACGTGCACACCTGCAGCTGTGCTTCATGGTTATTGGCAGAATGAATGAGTGCAGAGGTGTTCATTTGACTGTGCCAATCAGAACAAGATTACTGCATCACCACGCGTCTGTGATTTGCGGGTAGACGCTGAGAGTTAAATTCAACCTAACTAAGGCCAGGAAAATTTCGCGAATTCAACGACCTGCATGTTAGAATCAACTCAAGCCCCGACCATTTGTCCACTAGCTACTACTCGGTGGAACAACAGACAATTAACGAATAGACGGGGCTTGAGTACGCATAGTACAACGGATTCTATCACGTGGGTAACTGAATTAGCGAAATTTCCCAGGCCCTAATCCTAACACTGACTACGAAGCAGAGCTGCAGATGTGCGCATAAGGCATTGGAACAAATTGTTGCAGAATTCTTTACACCGAATATTACTGGCTCTATACCCATTACTGCCACTTACTCGCCTCATGCGATGACCGTAATCTCATCACTTTACTTCACCAACTCGCCGAAAGAAAAAATTATGAATGTTTCTAGAGTAGCCTACTCAATTTACTGTGTCCTACAGAGGCGTGGTAAATGGACCACGCTGACGTTGATTGTATTACAAGTATACCTACTGACTTCCGGCGAAGAAAATGTTGCACCAACTTATTTCAATACCTTATGTGCACATCTGCAGTTTTGCTTAAGGGGGATCAGTCAGTACCCTCCATGTATGAATAATATGAGTATGGCATTTAAATTGGCCTACACATTTTGTATGAGGGTTGATGCTTCGACAAGGCAGAGAGAATAGTTTCACAGATTGAATACAGTTGGCACTGCTTAGTCACTGTTGTTTATACCATACCTGTAGCCATACGTAGTAAAATATGACTCTCCCTCTGGAATGTTACTATGTCCAACACTAAGGAAGGTAGTGAATTCGTGACAATTTGGTAACGCTTATGAGGAGTCTTCGCCGGTGTCGAACTTACACTTTTTAGATCGCGGGAACAGCTTAACAATAAGAGCCAGTGTCCCACGCTTGACGAAAAGTATATCGCCTCTATTCGCAGCGCGACAAACTGGCGTGCAAGGTATTAGTTGTAGTCTTTTTCCTACGGGACTTTAAGCGGTGTACACAACATTTTATTCTTGAATAGTAGGAAGTTAAGACCAACGCATGCCTCTCGCTTTGCACTTTACGAATTCAGGTAATAGGTGGAGTTACAGCAGTCTAAAAAAAATCTTTTTAGCCATTTTGAGAGGCCCGAAAGTCATGTTTCTAACAAGCGTGTTGAATTTTTGAAAAAAATACAAGCATAGTTTCAAGTGTGTGTTCTTTTCGTAGATACATATATTATGAATAAGTTAAGCGGTTTTGCGTAAAAAAGAATACGCATGACACGCTGCAACGCCGTCCATGCGCCAGTCGAGAACTGATCTTAAGAAGGTAATAAATGTGCCATGACAGTCGGGAAATGTAAATAAATCTGATTGTATGGAACTTGCAGTGAATATTGAAGAATTAGAAGACGGCAGGTAGTGACCACCCTTAAAGATCAGTGTTTGAATGTGTTCTTAATTTTCAGCGTCTCGGTTCTACCTGCAATTCACAGACGTGTGGTGTCGCAGCAACCTTATTCTGAGTGGCCCAGTCATATCAGTGACGTCACTTCACAATGACATGCTGCCAATTACAATGTAGCACATCTGCAGATGTGCACGGAAGCCAATGAAACAAGTTCGTGCAAAACTTATTTCACCAAAAATCACATACTCTTAACTAAATGTTACAAAGTTCTACGTCGTTATTTGGGTAATGGAAAATTTCCACCGTTGTTGCGGTGTTGATACAGGATAAAATGTCTGCTGGTGCTTATTAAAAAGTCTTAGTTCTTCGGCAAAGTTGATTGTCCACCCAAAGGCCCCTCCATAAGCGCAATCATACAGTTGACCTCTTTACAGCGCTATAAGAAGTCTGTCTTTGCCAAAACAGAACATTTAAAAATGTAGCTTTTCTGCGATTAAACTTTTAGTTTGTACTATGCAGTAATGGTAAAAAAAACAGGATGTGTCATTCATATACTTTAGTAGGAATCTTTATTGCACAGTCAGTTGTAGTTGTTTCAGGACAAGTATAAGGCTTAAAAATTGTCGTTAATGAAATCTTCTCGAAGAATAGTTTTGTAACAGATTTATTTTATTTTTACTTTATTATCTGTACTCATGATTTCTTTACCGGAAGCAGAGCAGCCTCAAATAAATAATTTTCTTCACTGTAAAGAAAATGTTTTCAACTGTGCAATAGTGACGACATGAAAAAAAGTTATTTACTAACTGAAGAGACCAGTGGCCACAAAGTATAATAAATCAAGCCGTATGGATCCAAAGAAGTAATTGAAACGATAAACAATACATTGTCAACGTGAAAAACGTAAACAATCTCTGTATTTCCTGAATAAATAAAAGCTGAGAATGATCACTTCCCCGTAACACAAAACGCGTGCTACAAACAAAACTTACCAAAGACAAACAATTAACATTAACAGCTAAACTCATTCTCAGATATTGTGTATGCTACAATCCCACATAGCAAAAGCATACTGCATACCCGTATACTAAGCTGGTCAACTCTCAACTTTCTTATGCATGAATCTATACGTATTTCTCTTTTAGTCTAATTCACGTGTTATTTCCGTTCATATAGATGTAACTAATAGAACAATCTGAAGCAAGGAATTGTTTAGAAGGTCGCGGTGGTCAAGGGGACCGATCTCTCGTAGTTCAGTTGGTTGAGCGGCCGACTTTAGTGCGAGGGGTTCTGGGTTCGATTCCCATTGTAAACTTTGTGTTTGTCTATTCGAGTCATTTCAATTATTGAAAGGAACCAATCTGTCACAACTGGGGAATTGTCTAATAATAAAGTTGTAAAAAGGGAGAGGGGTATGCTTGATTCGTTGGCAATGTTGAGACCTCGCCAAGGAGCCTAACGTTTTATAAAAAATATATATATTTAAAAGTAAAAAGTAATAATATATAAAAAAAACCTCTCGCCTATCCCCTACGTATTCCGAGCTTGAATCCCAGTGGGACTGGGTCCGAATTATCCTCATGTTGGATACGGGGCGGTTGCTACCGTTGGCCGGTTTTTTTTTCTTCGGGGAACTTCCGTTTCTCCTGCCTTTCTCATTCCGTTTCTGCTCACCACGCCATCTATTCTACAGGCCGGAAGGTGACAGCTCGCTAGTCGAGCAGCCATCGCAACCTTCACTCGGGCTTTTTCTCACACACGATGCGACACTGCCATAAGGCGGGAACACATAGCGGTCTTAGATTATTGTGTTTCGAGCAAAATGTAAACGAAAGTAAACATACGATGGTTAGTAATTTACGAAAATAATTTACAGACCTAAATTAAGACTGTATAAAAAAACACAAAGGAACCTGATTGCAGAAGACTTCAAAACATCCGGTTTTTTAAGAGTCAGTTGGAACATTACTGTTTTCTGATGGCTTTGGAAGTGGTAAGAGGAATGATTGCGTCATGGTTATGTCGACTGCAGCAGGTACATAATTGTAACGTGAATGTTTGTTAATGGGTTTAGGAATAGAAAGGGGCGACTTCAGCAAGTAGTAGTGACCAGCAGGGGTGGCCAGGAGCAGACGGGCAGTGTTGTGACGTGGCCAGTGGCTTGGAAGGGAACGGTCAATCACTCCTGGCCACGGCGATGTTCACGCATAATTAGCTGCGACGTGGGCTCCCAGGGGAGGAGTGGGGAGGAGGGAAGGGCGCGGCACTCGAGGGGCAAATGACCGGTCGGGCCAGTCCGGCCACAGTGCCGACTATTCACGACTACACCTGTCAGCCCTCCACCTTCAGCACTCCCTAGCGCTCCGAGTCCGACAAACCCGCCGTAATGACAGGCGTGAGCAAGCCTTTAGCAAGTCGGCCCGCTTGAATACTTCACCACATATTTGGCGGTCAAGATTCCACTGCCGTACGAATCCACAGTATTTGATTTAGAGTATAAATAAAACTGTTTGCTTATAGAACCAATTTTTTGTAACTATATTATCCTTAACATTATTGCGCTAAATTTTCTTTATGTGTTACATTAAAATTGTAGACAGTGATAAAAATAGTCTAGTATTTTTTTTCCGTCACTGTTTACTAATTGCATGTTTCAAGTAATGCAGATGTAGTGCTAAAGTGTTTAATTACATGTAGCCTACATTAAATTGGCTCTATAAGCTAACATTTGTGATTTATACTCTAAAACAGATATAAGCCAGGAATTTGGGCGCCAGAGGTATAGTGGAATCTTAAGAGCTCTATCCACCTGCGGGTTACAGGCTCAGAAATGACGAACATATAAGGGCGACCTTGAAGCGAGCATCATATGCTGCATCACCTCAACGAGCCAAGCGCAGAACTAACGAGCAACATTCCCGCCGATCCATTTTACTATTGGACTTTAAGATATAACCATGTCATTTTATTGGTGGAATGTTGTAGTAAAGTTCAGTGAAGGTTTTTGAGTTTCCCGTACATCTGGTTACTACATTTTTAATTACGGCGGTTTGAAAGTGTCGCTTTAGCTGTGTTGGAGGGCTTAGGAACAGTGTTATAAATGAGCCTGGTATCTTAACAATAACATTCCGTCCGCGTCCTCAGTGTTTTTTCTCGTACATCTGCACAATGGGCACACGTGAAATTGTTTTGTAATAAAAACGTCTTTACGAACACAATGCAACGCATTTGAAGCGCGTGGCAGGCGGGGACCTTAATGGCGCTTCCTTTATTGAAACACTGACACGTGTATCGATAAATACTTACATTTTAAAATTATGTTCCGTAATACTCTGTCAAATTTCAACATATCACTTTCGGACTAATGCCATTTTCTGCAGTTAGAAGAGGAAAATATTGCTGAAGAACGAAAAGTGTGTTTTTTTTAGAGCAAAACTTCTTGTTTGTTTACAGTTTTCAGTGCATTGAGAACATTGTATTACAAATCGTATAGCAACTTGAACCGCACCAAGGAAAAGAGTAAAGTCAGCTACGACGTATATGTTGGTTCGACAGATGTTCAGCCTACCATAATATAATTTCACATGTCTGTATTCTTAATCTCGCTTGGACTCTGAGGATTATAGGCAGTGAGTGCCCTTCAGAATGTTCAAGTGGAGGAAAATTACAAATTTATATTTGTATGAAATGTTATTAGTTTTACATATTTTACTTGGGAGTACATGTTCCTCTTACGTAAAAAAAATAGCTCTGCCAGTTTTCCCGTAATGGCATTTCAAAGCAAATTTTTTTTATTTATACAAAACTCTAAAAGATGTAAACGTAATGATATGGAAAAAAAATTTCACATCAAAACAACTACGGTTTGAAGCATACAAAAATACATTGCAAAAAATATTTTTATTTAATTTTTTTTAAATGTGTTAAGTTTTTTGTTATGTTAAACAATTTTTAGTTAATTCAGGATAATTTTTATTAAAATTTGTGAATAATTATTATTTTGCTTTAATATTTTAAAAATTTCACCAACTTTATTCAACAATTTGTGTGTACACATTACTCGATTACCAAAACGGCGAGAAAATGTTATTTATTAAAATTTATATTTTACTTATTACGTTATAATTAAATTATTAGTTGAATGTTACGGATTTATTATGTAATGTAGACCCTAATGCCTTTTTCCAAAGAACTATAATTGCGTATTTTAACAAAGTGTTTCTAAACATACAAACGGAACAAATAGCAAGCATCTGTACACATCTTCTGATGTTCCCCGTGTTAGCCATAGCAGGATAAAATTGTAGTTTCTCTCTCTCGATTTCAAACGGGCACCCAAGTAGAGTTTGTAATCGCCCTGAACTGATGCCTGACTTTTTGACATAATTTCTGTGATTGAGGTATTCTGGTCAATTGACTGAGAAAACCTACCTAATCGCTAGAGACACTGGAAAATCGCGAAAATGTTAAAAATAGTCTCCAATTAACTGTATTATATTAACTGCGACACGTGTGAACAGTTTTGGGACAAATCACACACGCTGTGTGTCCAAGCTGTGCAGTTCTAACTGGGCCTGTTGTACAGAGAAACAATACTACAAATAAACGATAACCAATGTTGATACAAAACATTCAGTGTTATATACAGCACGTTGGAGCCTATCAAACAGTCAACTATTCCCACTATTTTCCAGTGTCTCTACTAATCGCCAACAGATTACTGAACTACCTATATAGTTCAGTAGCTATGGCAGCCCTGCCAAGAATATAAAAATTAAATATAAAGTAAACATAATGCGACAGCGGAATAGATACAAAGGAAGACTGAAGTTCCCACACACGAGGAGATATAGGGTCGTGTGACGCTATCGACTGGGCATGTCTGGTTCATATCGACGGCCGGGTCACCCCATCAGGTAGTTTTAGCACATTTCTAAGTAAATTAGAAAGTATTCTTTTCACTATTTATAACCGCAATACAGAAATAATACTGTGTGGAGATTTTAATGTTGATTATTTAAAAGAAACTGATAAAAAAAGCTAGTTTAGACAATCTTCTAAGGACATTCAACTTGAAACCAACAGTCCTTTTTGCAACCAGAACTG
>PNEQ01054818.1:0-28299 GCA_003012365.1 Medauroidea extradentata
AATGAATTTTCTCATTGGGATTTCACCAACATCGATACACAAGGGGACTCATGCTTTTTCGCGGAGGTTGATTTGATGTTTCCAGAGGAACGTCATGATGTGCTATCTGATCTGCCACTTGCACCAATCAATGGCGTACCACCAAACGGTTCGACAGAAAAACTCTTGCTCACTTTAGAATCGCGGAAGAAATATATTAATCACGGGCAAACACTGAAGCACTACCTGGCGTACGGTGCTGTTCTGCAGTCTCTTCACTGTGTATTGCGTTTTGACCAGAGTGCATGGATGGCGTCTTACATTAGGTTTAACATTGACAAACGTGCTCAGGCGGCGAATGCGTTTGAGAAATCGTTTTTTAAATTAATGTGTAATTCCGTTTATGGCAAGTGCCTTCAAAATGTTCGTCGGGAACGTGATATTCGTGTCGTTTCGCGGTATGACACGATATATGGTGCGGCAGAACTGATTGGCCGTCCGACGTTCAAAGGGCGACAAATCCTTGCCGATGAACTGGTTTTAATCGAAATGGAGAAGCTCGACATTACCTTCAACAAACCACTGTACACCGGTGTTGCAATTCTCGACCTTTCAAAATTGTATCTTTACGATTTTCACTACAACTTTATGCGTCAATTGTTTCCTTCGCCCTCCTTACACCTGCTGTATTGCGATACCGATAGTTTAATTTACGAGGTACACTGTCACGATGTGTACGCTCGCATTGCTCCTCATTTGGCTACACGCTTTGACACTTCAAACTATGCGCCAGATAATCGTCAAGGTTTTCCTTGCGTAAACAAGGGTGTTTCAGGCATTATGAAGGATGAGTGTGGTGGCAACATCATCACCGCCTTTGTAGGTTTGCGCCCTAAACTTTATGCCTACACCCTACAGGACGGGAAATGTACGTGTAAAGCTAAAGGTGTAAAGGGTAACGTGCTGAACACGCTCATGTTTAGTGATTATTTGGAATGCTTAATGCAAAATTCACGGGTCTGGGGCACCCAGTATCATTTCCGGTCGCACGATCACGTTGTCTATACAGAACGTGTATCCAAAGTAGCATTGTCGGCAGCTGACGATAAGCGTTACATCAACACGGACGGTATCACGACTTTGCCATGGGGTCATTTTTGCGTTCCTCCGCACGGTTAAAGTTATGAACTAAAAAATAGAGACTTTACTCATGTCTGTCTGGCTGCCCACCTGTCTGACTGGCTGCCCACCTGCCTGACTGGCTGCCCACCTGCCTGGCTGTCCACCTGTCTGACTGGCTGCCCACCTGCCTGGCTGTCTGCATGTCTGCCGTCCTGGCTACCTGATGAGCTGTGTGGTTACCTAATGCCTGCTCGTCCAGCCTGACATTCTGGATGTGAACGAGAGAGATGTCTGTATCTCTACACTACGGCTGCTTGCCTTCTGCGCCTACTATAGAGTTTGCCTGACTTCCACTGGAGCATCCATGCTTGGCGTGGTGTTGGATCGTACATCTCCGACTAGGGGGAATCTATGACCTCTGATCTGTGTAGTGTTTTATACTGATATGTGTGTTTGGTGTTACACACAACTGCGTGTGCGTCAAAGTGTTGAGCTGCAAGTACATGCCTAATGGAGTACTACTATGTGTTGGACTATGGAAAAATAAATGGCTGTGAATGTATCTGGGATACTGATGCATTGAGAAAATAAATGTTAGTTTTGAAGTGAAATATGTGTGTGTTATTATTTCATTATTCCTTGTCGTTTAAATTATGTGGTTTAAAAAAATGTTCAATCTAAAAGAAAATAATGAAAACATATTGCAGTTATAATAAAATGGTAAGAAGCAGCTATTGATATGAAAAAAAAAATGTAATGGTAACGGAAACTTTTGCTGGTACACATTTAAAGTTCAAGCCTACTTTGTAATGCTGTGCACAACTGCCGCCTCACTGCGTCAGCGACATCTTGCGAACTGAATACTTAAAATATGGTAACCCCACCTTATATACTGCTGGTTGGAGTAGGGTGGGGACTACCAGTTTATACTGGTGTTTCCTCCAGCCACCCTTAGTCGAGCTTCGGGAGTCGAGAGGAGAGGACGTCTCTAGAGGTAAGCCTGCAGGGGAGGGGAGAGAGGGGTAGGTAGAAGGGTATGCTAAATCTTGTGTAGTATCAAGTATAGGCTTCAGGGGTAGAGGGGTTAGACTGGAGGGGGTACATCATAAGGATAGGGAGGGGTTAGATTGTAGGGGATATGTCATAAGGACAGGCGGGAGGGGAGTATGCTAGGTGATAGGCAGGGGTTCAAGGATGGAGGGGCGGTACAAGGCCATGCTATATGGATGGAGGGGGAAGGTAGGGAGGGGTAGGAGAGGCTACAGGGGTATTCTTTTAATGGTATGCTATAAGGGTATGCTAAGGGTTTGGAAGAGGCTACAGGTGTTGTGCTTTGAGGTATAGGGAGGGGGTAGGAGAGGCTACAAGGGTATGCCATAAGGACAGGAGAGGCTACAGGGGGTGGGATATTCAAGGGTATGATATAAGGGTATGCAATAAGGATGGGAGAGGCTACAGGGGTAGGATATTCAAGGGTATGCTATAAGGGTATGCCATAAGGGCAGGAGAGGCTACAGGGGGTAGGATATTCAAGGGTATGCCATATGGGCAGGAGAGGGTACAGGGGGCAGGATATTCAAGGGTATGCTATAAGGGTATGCCATAAGGACAGGAGAGACTACAGGGGGCAGGATATTCAAGGGTATGCTATAATGGTATGCCATAAGGATGGGAGAGGCTACAGGGGCAGGATATTCAAGAGTATGCTATAAGGGTATGCCATAAGGGCAGGAGAGGCTACAGGGGGCAGGATATTCAAGGGTATGCTATAAGGGTATGCCATAAGGACAGGTGAGACTACAGGGGTAGGGAGGAGGTATACACTTCCCCTTCATGGCGCTTAGGCATAACTTGTACCAAAAGGACCCATTCCCCTCATTTCCCCTCATTTCCCCTCACTTCCCCTCACTTCCCCTCCCCACCCCTCCAGGGGCAGGGCTCAAGCTCTCGGCCAATCACAGGCCTCATGGCACTTAGGTGCTATTCGTACCAAAAGACCCCAACAACCAATCCCAGCCAAGACCACGCCCCCCTAATGACCGTCTAGGCCAATCAGAGCCCTAGCACCACCGAAGGGAGGGGTCGGCCATGTTAAGCTTATGCAGTTTAGGCCGGTTTTGCTCCCAGTTGCGTCAGGATGCCCACCCGGTCCCTACTTCTATACCATTACAATAAAAGTAATGTTTGTAGGTAAATTGTTGTAACTTGCCTACTTAAATATTACATTTTTAAAACTGTAGTTATCTATACCGAAAATTAACCTTTGAAATTGCTTTCTGTTCACTCCAATGTTTCTAATCACAGTGTTTTACTGTATGACCAGCAATTAGAATTATAGAGAGATAATCTGAGTTAGTTGGTTAGTGGATGGCAGTGATGATAAGTAGCGAAAATCCATGTTGGTATATGTTATATCATTCAGTAAACATAAATATAAATTTCTCGTATACAAAAAAACAGCTATTCAAAATTTCAAGTTTAATCACCAGAGATGTTCATAACTTTATCTAAGCAAGTAAATAATTTTACACAAAATTACATGTTGCATTATGTTTACGAATTTTTGAGTTTTTCATCATATTGCTTTCATTGGCATTCTTTTATGTGTGTTCTAAAACCCTAGGATGACCCCTACCCCTACAGCCCTTAAGCAAACATTTCTGTTGTCAAAATATACACTAAAGAAAAGTAAGCTGATTAGTTCTGTATAGATCTACTTGTACCTATTATTAAAAAATTCACTGTTACGTGACACAGTTGTCTGTAGCTCAGGTCTGCGGTTTTGGAGGTTCTGGGTTTGGATTTCGTGTAAGACAATCCAGCGTGCAAATCTGACACAAAATATCTTAAAGGCTGACGGAATTTGTGACGTATGGACTGAGTCATTTGAAGGGGTGATAAGTGGATTTTGTTCAAATTTCTAAAAATTGATTTTGAAGTCCACACAGTGGTGGAATATGGTCATGTTTAAATGAGTATTACACCATATCACAGTGTAAGTATGTATATTAACTTCTTAAGAGCCAAACAATATACTATAATTTGCTGTGACTGAAGCCAGTTTCTGAAGAATATGTCCCTTGCCTTTAACATGGTTTTGGCTGGTTGGTGTACCTGCACCTTGCCAGTCTGTCAACAGACATTCAGGGGGGGCTACAAAATGACTGTAGCGACACTTCACCGTACGACTGCTACTGGCTCCTGCACATAGAGCTCGCTAACAATGACGTGCACGCATAGTCACGTGTAAGTTGCAGCCACTGAGCAAACTGAGGCAATTATCGAGGGTTCGGCCCTATAGTTTTCTGACCAATAGAATAACAGTGTGATTTTAACTGAAACCTGAGAGCTTCGCGTAAAAACAGCACAAAAGCCAAGTAAAGAAACAGGTCACTTTGAACAGCAAACCCTTCAGGTCGTCGTTTGACTGTACAGAGTCTGTACGGCCAAGTGTCGCTGCGGCTTATCGTAGCATCAGCAGGTTTTGGAGAGGGCAGCAGGTAGTCCTTCACTCTGGGCAAGAGCAGCGTAAGTCCGTCACACACACACGCACACACACACACCTATACGGGATTAGCGTATCTTCTAATGACCACCGAGTTTATAGTCATTATGAGGACCTCTACACTGAGAGAAAGAAATTGTTCACAAAACAAAATATATTTGTTTGAGGAATATGTGTTTTACTGAAACATGCGAATTTTCACTTAAAAATGCCTTGTTTACAAAAACACACAAATTTTTTTACTGTAACCAGGTAATATGGTTGAACATATTTGTTTCAGTTAAACAATATTTTGTTGGAATAACCAAGTCGCAGTTAGTTGTCTCAGTCTATATTTGTGGTAATAAACTGAATTTTCACTTGAAACATTCGTTGTTGTTTCTCTCAAACAAATGTAGTTTTGTTAGCGCAAACATTTGTGATCAAACATGTCATTCTGTTCTACCAAATATATACTTGTTTCGCCGTATACGTACTTAACATTTGTTTGCGTGAAAGATGTAATATCATTGTTGTGTTAAACAAACGGTTGTTTGTATAACGTGATCAAGATGTCGGACACGCTGGCAACTTATTCGTTTTGATTAGTTATGTTTTTGTTTCATTCAATATATAATATCGTTAAAATGTGGTTATTAATAATAAACAATGTAACAAATGCAACCCATTAATTTTCTATCGATTTAATAAACACATTCCCAATTTTGTTAACTTTCCCTCATATATCATCATAACCCAACTGTTGTACAACAGTTCTGCTAGTCTAGTGGTTAAGGTAACAGACATCCAATTTTAGTTTTTCGGGTTCAAATCCCACCTCTGCCAAGAAATTTAACTTTGCATAAAACATGCAGTACATGATTAGAAACGTGAATAGTATCTCCGAAATAGGAAAATCAGCATATAATTAATTTATTTTCTATTTTAAACAACCGGACAATGGCAGGATTTTTACCTAAAACATTCTTATTGTTTCACTCAAACAAATGCAGCTTGGTAAGCACAAACATATTTCACCAAACATATTATTTAGTTCTACCAAATGTATATTTGTTCTGCCATATATGAACGTACCATTTGTTTGAGGGAAACCAATTATATTTTATAGTACCATTTCTTTTTCTCAGTGTACAAATTAATCGTCAATGTTTGACAAATGTACACCAGTGAGATGGGGCAATTTTTGTGATCCTATACACACGATGAAATTTGTAAATAAAATTATTTGTAAGATTTGAGTATGGCAGGGTGGATTTATTGTATCTCACGAGGACCATGTGTTTGACCAGCCGATACGAGGTCCTGGGAGAAATGACGAACTTTTTCACACAGTGACTTGGAACAGACAAAAAGAGGACCACCCAGTTTCTAACGAAAAAATGTACACAGCTCAGTCGACAAGATGCCGAATATGAACCACTGTTACCGGCTACTAAATTTATACACAGCTCAGGTAATAAGGTTAAAGTAAGGACCAGGTACTGTTGTGATATAAACATGGCTAGACTGCTAATGTTTAAACAACTGCATACGATGTTTTGTAAGCCTGCCTTTCAGTAAAGTTGTCCTTGTAATATTCTGGTTATGTGTGCACTATGGAATAATTTGTTAGGTTGTAACTATTCCGATTGGAATGTACACCTCATCTCATGGGTGTAACCAGAAGACTCTCTTAAGGTTTCACTAGGTGGAGTGCGATATTCTTTACCGCAGTGAGTTTTAATTTCTCTACAGTATGACTAACAATAATAATATGTCAGAAATTCAAACCTATAGATAGCCCCTTAAGTAAACGAGCCCATGCATTTGAAACTAAGAGTAAGTTGTAAACTAAATATATTAACAATAGTATTTTACTCTATAACTAACAAGCCAATCAGATATCAGTAGTTTCCAATTATTTATTTTGCTCAGTTCTACATTAAATTTCAGTTTTATTCGTAGAAGTGAATCGGTGAATTTGTCTAGTTCACTGAACTACAAACATTAGCAAAAGCGTAGTAGGTATAACATATTGGGTAGTATTGGTCAATTTATAAGATTTTCTCAGTCATTCTACGTTTAAGGGTTTTTCCTAGCGTATGTAAATTCGAAAAGTAGTATTTTTAGCGACCGATTCAAAATAATTGTGGCAAAATCTGCAGATGCTATGTATTTCAGTCGCCGGTCTGACAGACTTGTATTATTAGACCAGGTTAAAATAGTGAAGAGTATCTTGTGAAGTATACGTACGTACTTGTGTACTTTACAAAAATGCTGGAGCCAACCTCCAAAAATGTACGTATTACTGTTAATAAGTGAAAGTTCTCTGACACATAACCACTGCTTTTTACATTAATATAGAGTTTATTATATGTTACTAAATTTAAAATGTTGAAAACTTATGTTTAGAAGTCCTTATAACTAATATTTGCATAATTTATACCCCACATGAATAAGTTCTTTGGCGACACTTTCTTGATAAACTCTTCCAGGCTTCTCGCCGACATCGTATTATTCGTGAACATTCACTCAAACGCCGTAAAACATATTTTCGTTCATGTATAGGTCCTACACGCTAACTACATATGAACTTAAGCTACCGATGGCGACCTAGTGGCTGGTTTCACCAGCCTTCGTCAAACCCACAATGATGGTTATTAAGCTGACAGTTCTTCAAATGTTGGTAGTTCATTAAGTTTAATTCTTTAATTAAGTTAATTTTTAAGTGTAAGGTTGGGAGTTTTTTGCTTGGGCACTGCTTGTTTATGGACACGGGTGATACGGATAGCGTTGTGACGTTAATCAGCGTATTCTCGTTTAATTAAGGACACAGGGTGGTAAAAAGCAAATATGGAGAGAAATGTCCATTATGACGGGAGTTATTAAATGAGCAGAGAGGTTGACACACGGTATGGTCACATGTTTAACGGACACTCGTTCTAAGTGACAGTATCATATGTTTTTCTTAATTTGCGAGATGCCTATCAGTTGTAGGTTTACAGATTTTTTTTCACAACCTTTAGATATTGTACCTAAATGCCAGTACTAGAATAAATTAGTTATCAAGCTATCGAGATTTGTTAGGAAACAGTTAGAAAGTTAATCATTATATTTTAACCATAGTCTGTAAACTATGTAGGCCTACGTATCTAGTATACCTAGAGTGTACAAAGCTTGGCAAGGTACACGTGGCGGGGAAAGGCAGCAGGCGAGGGTGGCAGAGTAGCAGAGAAGCTGCTCCAGTCCCACGCTGCAAGCGGAAGTGACGTCTCACTGTCAGCTGGGCGACAACCGACCAGCGAGCTCGGTTCGGCATACACACGCTTGTCCTTGCCGCTACTGTTCTCTTGATTAGTAAGGACGCAGCCTACCTGCGCGTTACAGACTCACAAGTGGCGGAGCTATAAGGGCGACATTAACACGCACATCAAGTAACGCTTCTCCACCAGTCAAACACTGAACTAGCGTGAAATATTTCCATCTATTTCTTTTTCCTATGGGACTTCAAGAAGAGTCTTCACAGGTTCTAAGTTCCCACGTTTGACGTATGGGAACAGCGGATTCATAACAGCCAGAGTACCAAACTCAAAGGGAAGCATATCGCCTCTACTCACAGCGCGTCCTACTAACATATAAGGTTTTTCCATGTAGTTTTTTCCTACGCGACTATAAGCAGTGACCCAAAAATGTTTTATTTTGATAGTATGAAGTAAAGATCAACACATTCCTCTCGCTTTGCTCTTCACGAATGCAGGTGATATTTTCGGAGTTACAGCAGTCTAAAAGCAGCTGTTTTTAGCAATTTTGAGACGCCCAAAAATCGTGTTTCTAACAAGCGTACTGACTACGTAATACTATCGAAGCTTGGCTTAAGTGTATGTTATTTTCATAGATAATCGTCATATGCATAAGTTAAAGCGGTTTCGCGTAAAAAAGAATACGCGTGATACGAGGAACGCTGTCCACGTGTCTACACGTCTGTAGCAAAGTTCATTTCACATACATTCGTTTAGTAAATTTCGAAGTACGGCCTTCTGAAATGGCCTTTTTTAGTTATGTAGTAGGGCTTAGAAACAGTGCTTTTAATGAAAATGCCTTTCAAATAATGATATTTCGTCCTTGTCCGAAATGTGTTTCTTTTAGTACATTGACACAATGAGCACATACGAAATAGCTTCGTTAAAATAATTATATTTGCGATCATATTGTAATGTATTTGAAGTGCGGGGGCATCATTTTAACCTGTTATCCTAGTAGTTTTTGTATTTATTTTGTTACTGGTTTTACACGTTAATTCTTTTGTAATCGTTATGATTATTGAGCGCACTGCGAAGTGTTTCTCTTAGTGACTAATTCATGGTGTACATGTTGTAAGTAAACCAATCATAACGTTGATAGCAATACCATAAATATCAACTCATTAATAAACTTGTCATCTAATAATACAAAGGATTACATTACGCTGGCGCAATAAGTATATTCAACTATAACCACAGTAAATGCCTTTGTAGTATTATAAGATAAAGAAACAACTTATCAATCAATAAAGTGGACGTTCAAAAATTGTTGACTACATGGGCACGAAAGAAACACACATATATTGCTTGTAATCACCACGAACGTAAAGAAACTTAAAAATTAAAAAAGTAGCTACTGAAAATTCTTCGGTTACACATACAGTGAGTTGTACTACCAGATTCAAACAAAGTTATTGGAAATTGTTTTGACTGTTATCCATTTATATTTATCGTTTTGATCCGACACTCAAGACTGCCCTCCGTAAAACTGATAGTATGAGAAACAGTCGTTTCTCATGTCAACCCGAGTAAATTTAAAGCTTGATCTTACCGCTAAAAGTATCATCATTGCAAACCACACTTTTTTGGAAAACTGTAGAGTGGAATTTCTAAATGATCTAAGTGACAAAAATATGCTTTCGAGAAGAAAGGGAAAACCAGCGATGCAAGAGTATGTGTACATATGGGACATGCAATGTTTCAACGAACATAAAAATTACTAGAACAATTATAGGGAATTAGTTCTTACAGCAAGACATAGGCACTGGCACATGGTTATATTGAAGTAAATAACTAAATTCGGAGTCTTTTGGCACTTAACTTTCTCTTTACTAAGTCATGTTTTTTTAATTATTAGTGTTACAAAAAACAAGTACCTGTCATGCTTTTTAAGAATCTTAGAAGACCCCAAAACCCCTGACATTAATTTACGTATCGTGGAAGTTATATATACATATATATATATGTTGGTTTAATTCTGAGTAAAAAAAAACTAATCGGTATCTCAACAGGTATAATAGATACACAAGCATGATTAAAAACACATTTGCGTCTTCTCGAAACTGCGTGGGGTTGAATTTCTAAAATTAATTTTATAGTTTTTACCTTAAAACTATATATGTCCAGGACCAAATGTTGACTTTGAGCATTAATATGACAGATAGTTTATTCAATCTCTAGTCTCTTGAATTAATAAGATAGCGACGGCTTTGCCTGATTTCATTACACTAAGTAGCAATTTTTTTTATTGAATAATAGAATACATCCAGAAGTTAGTAAGGACCCCAAATTTTCATGCCTGAGAGTGTGTCAAGAAACTATAATAGACTAACATGATTTAACTTAAATTGACAGCAGTGCCTTACACGGGATTCGAACCCGTAACCTCCCTCACCGTAGACAAGTGATCCAACCATAATGTGCTGTGTAAGTTCGACAGCAGTTACAAAAATCTACATTCGCTGTATTAATAATTTTAGGATGGAAATACTAGCTTTTCGAGTGTTGTGTCTCGAGAGGTTTACAAACGTAGTTTACCTCGCCAGAATTACAGACAAATACGAGGATATAGGCATTTATAAATAACAGTATAGCCGGTCTTATGAAGAAAAAAGTACTACTATATTTAATCGGGTTAAATTATGTTCGGTATAGCCTACGGCAAACATTATTTAAGTCCACCTATCAAGTTTGTAGCTGTGGAGTTTTAAAGCGAAATAAGTGTTAAAATAATTATTTCTAAACAGATTAGTTTTACAGATAAAAGCCTCAAAATATGTTCTACGTACAGCTTATGGAAGAATATTGAAAAGTAAGACCTTATCTTTAATTAAAATATAGATGTAATAGTTATACATATGAAAATAAATTATGCACAGATATTTTTATAAAATTCTTTTTTGTAGCAATTTTACCAAGAATATTTTTTATGAATAAGTTAGGTTTTAAACTGTTCTATCGAATATTAAGCACCCGCGGTGGCCGAGTGGTCATACCACTCGCCTGTCACTACGGCGATTCGGTTTCGTCTCACGACGTGGTCGATCTCCGGTATTTTGCTGTGGGAAACATAACGACGTTGCCGCTTGCCTGTGGGTTTTTCTCGGTTATCTCATGTTTCTCCCACCCTCTCATTCCGTTGCTTCTCCACCGTAGGGCCTCATTTATTGTAATCTTTCAGGGTATGTATATGGCTACGGGCTCACAGGTAGAAGTTTGCACTACAGTTCCCTCCACAAACGATATTTATTTATTTAGCTATCGTGAATTGAGTATTTTGTATTTATTCTTAACTGAAATTCCGTGGCTACAAATGTAGGTAGGCAGAGTTCTTCAGGCGGCCGCCTAGTCCTAACGTACAAACAGAGAAACAGTCATACCACTTTAGTTTTAAATTATCATAATTAGTGGACTACTTTACTTTGGTAGTCATATCTCTACATGCCCTTGATAAAATACTAATGAACTCAATTTGAAATACGTGTACAGTAGAACCCTGTGATAACATTTCTGGATATAACATTTTCCTGCATATAACATCACTTTTCTTTGGTCCCACCATTTTTCCATAAAGCATAATGCTTTAATTTCCTGCTCATAACAACACTGGTATTTTCATTTCCTGCATATAACATCACTTTTTTCTCAGACATTAACCAAAACTCGGGAAAATTTTTCTTAGCTGTATTATTTTAAATAATATAACTAAGCTGTACCTGTAAAAAAACAAATTAATGTCTGGGAAAGTATCATAAGTGTACATTAAAGTGATATTTAAAACTGTGATCCTAAAGATGACGATCATAAACCTACAGAAGACGTGTGGTAAAGCCTCTATTATACACACAATATATGTATTTATCATGTTTCTGACAGCACATTAACTATAGTCTCATTTATTCTCATTATAGGCTTATCTGCTGTACATAAACTATCACATTTTGAGTTACTTTCATGTAGTATCCATTTATTGGTGTAAAAATATTCCTGCTTGTAACATTTTCCTGCATATAACACTTTTTTACAGGTCCCTTGAAAAACGTTATAACAGGGTTCTACTGTATATCAAACAGTTGTCATGACTCCATCCAAAATAACTGGCAGGGGTTTTTAAAGCACCACGCTGGCATGGTTGGGTTTATGTAGACCGAATGTTTAGGAGGATAATGACAATAACCAAATTATATATACATTAATAAAAACAAAACAAAAAGGTTAACAACAGCACAGCATTCGCCGTCTGCAAAAATGAAAGTATATTTCAACAAAACCAAAGCTAAAGTCAACACCGACAATTACAGAATAAGAACAGTACGAGTTGCGATTGAAATCCTGAAACATCCTGGAAATGTAAACCGAGATGATGGAAATAAACTAAGTAAAACCTGAGGTTCGTTTTTCAAAAAACTGGCGAAATGACCTGCCAGGTTACAAACATGGCAAGCACAGCAGCCAATCAGAAAAGTCCATCAGCGAATGGCAGCCGCAACAGAAATGAATTATAATGATTGACTGTCCATGAGGCATTTGGAGAACTTTCTATGTCCCGTTAGCCGACTGGACATCTTTAATAAAAGAGCCGCATTTAATGCAGAGTCGCCTTGCAATGTTCTGTGAAACGTTGGTTATTGTAATCTACCAAGCGCATCTCCTGCCTGAGATCTTGACTATCAATAAACGATTCAAATGATCTGAAAATGTATGGAATAAATGTAATGGTAGTGGAGTAGACGTTATATATTCAACCACACTAACATGCTATAGTTGATTTATAATGATTAAATCTACATGACAATGTGAAAGTATACTGAAATACAAATCCCAATATTTCGTTACATTTTGCATAATTGTACGCAGAATAAAATCGAAGGAACGGAAAAAAATTTGGGGTCGTATTTTTCGCATTATGCTAACAGGTGAGATAGAACAATCATCATTTGCCCGTACTCACTAACAACGTAAATTAATTATAAAACATAGCTTCCAAAGCCTTTGCAGAAAATTTATTGAGAGAGGATTTTACCGTTGTATAGTTAACACACGCTAACAATATACAACGCCAGCTGTAGCTGGCGACTTAATTGGCGCAGAACTTCTTTTTAAGTTACAAAAATTAATACTTCAAGAGCTTGTGTTCATTCAAAAACTTTTAAAAATAACTTACCATCAGAACCTATAATTTTGGCCTTACCCTCAAGAATGTCATGCATAAGTGTAAGAAGCAGTCCATCCCGTGTCAAAACAACTCCAGCGAATTTTAAGGTATTGTCTCTACAGTTTATTTATCGTAATCACTAAACACACTTATAAGGAGAGACTGTAAAGTTTTTCTTGGAATAATTATGATAAAATAAAGGCTTAGAATACACTGAGATTAAGATTGATAGTATTGACTTAACAACAACCTACAGTACACTGTCGTATGTTATTAACACAAAAACTGCACATTACGGTTGATTATATATATATATATATATATCGAGAGAGAGAGAGAGAGAGAGAGAGAGAGAGGGAGAGAGAGAGTTATAGAGAGTGAAAGAGAGATACTGTTTTCTAAAACCCATGTTACGCTTATTCTAACTCATATCATTTGGAAGGAAGGGTCTGTGTACCTCTATCATGTGAAGTGTTGATGACCTTGGTCGCAGCAGGCTGTCGTGGTGGATACCTGGCGTGTTCTCCGGCATGCATTTTCTCACAGAGCGACTCGCACAAAAACGGAAGTGTGTACGTTCGACACGTCACAACTACCGTTGTCAAAGATAAACGTGAAGACTATATCAGTGGTTCTCGAACAATGTTCCGTAGACAATAGGTAGTTCTTGAGAGCTTTGAGAGTGGTACACGGGCTAATATGTCAGTTCATTTAGTTTCTCTAACTTAAAATACGCTTCAGTGCAATTGCTGTCACTTATGCGAGCACCTTAAAATGTATATTAATAGACAGCATTTCGTATGAAATTACGAGTATATTGTTGATGGGTATCATGTTACGTTGTAACTAATTACATTAATTTTCCTTACCACCATATTGTTTTACTGGAGAACGTAACACCATAAACAGCAAATATTACCTGCAGGGTCAGCAGCGAAAAAATTTAGAAGATGTAAAATTAACGAAGTACCATTTTTTCTTTGTAATGTGAGAAGGCGGAGTTGTGTTTACGTACACAAGTCGCAGCTCAGTAGCCAGCAGTCATCTTTGCATTGTGATAGTCCGTCCTCTTTTTTGTTGTGTATTGTTCCCATGACTTCGAAGATGAAATATAATAGCGATTACATCAAATACATATTCACCATAATCTAAGTAAACAAGGAGGTATTATCTAAATGTGTAATTTGTGTCATGGTTCTTAGTAACGAAGCATTAAAACCTGCGAAGCTGGAACGCCATTCATTCCAAATAGAAAACGATGAATATTCAGTTTCCCAGTGATTTTTCACAGATTGAAATCTTTAAAACTCCTTCATTCGGAATTAGTGGAAAACCTACAGATTGCATAAGAGAAATAAGTAACGAGAATTTGTTTTAAATACATTAAAAAAAGCTAGTTTTACATAAAATTTAATTTTTATTTTTTAAAAATTATGTTGTTTGATCAATGAATGCAAGTGATAAAGAATAAAATTTTAAGATTAACAACGGTTATCGCACCCAAGACCAAGTACCTTCTTTTATAAGGGGTGTTAAGTTTTGATAGGCCTTTCTTAACAATAGACTATTTATAGTGGAGTGTGAATTTTTGAGACGAGGGTAATTTCATGAGTGAAACTGAACATTACTAAATTTCAACTACCCACAACAACCGAACACAATGCAGACCTGCAGTATAGTCAATACTTTGCATTGAATTGTAACTAATCAAAGCAAATAATTCTCTTAAAAACTAGCATAAAATTAAAAGAAAGCTTGCGTTAGAAACGGTGGTGCACTGTATGTTACACGTTGACTAAAAGCATGTGAAACTGTTGAAATTACATTTCAGATACTGATTTAAATCGTAATTTTCACTGTACTGAGTAAATAGTAGAATTTGTACATAATAAATAGTGATGTATAGTTAATCAACCTGTTACCCAATCTGTATTTTTTGCTCACCTTTTCTATCAGTTAACGTTGACCAAACAACATATTCGCCAATGATAAACCTTGCAACTTATTGAAACCGTAAAAGTTTCTCTGATTTAAATTTAGAGTGTTTAAAAACAGCCCATCGAAACTGAAGTGATCGCTCTCCTGAAACTTTGCAGGAAAAATCAGAAAACTTGAAGAAAATTAAACAAGTGAAAGCTGGTACAATATTAGAATAGTTATAAGTTTCTCAGTTAATTGTTTAGGCAAAACATCCTCATACGATTGGGAGAAAAATAGGGAAGCAATGTTTGGTAAAAGCTGTGTAACAAGTTTGAAGCGATGAGGCTACGAAGAATGTGCGATAAATCTCTCTATAAAACAACAATGTCAAGTTGTGGATCGATGAAGTGTCAAATGACATACAAGACTAACTAATTTCAGTAAAATCCTCTCCATATTTCAATTTGTTCGTTTGAGTATCAATGTTTACGTTTACAGTATTTCTCAATTTAAACTTCTTGGCTGTAAGGTATACAGCAGAGTTCGTAAGTGTAGTTTCAATCTCATAATCCTGGTGTGAACAAGAATGGGGATTTACATGTTAAATTATCAGGTGGAGCTCGCTAACCTTTTATGATAATCATAAGAAAGCTTGTTCTTCAGTCAGACGAAGGAACAATGCTAATGGTTAAAGGTGTTGGAATATTTTTACTGTAGTTGTTTACGAGTGTTATTTGATTATTAAAATGCTTGTTTGTACATAGTTTTTTTAGAGACCATTTAAAAATCGCCTTAAAGATCTTGTAGTTATGTGAACCGAAACAACATTTAAAAAAAAAGTCAGTCATTGCGATACATAGGTTCGACCGGTAATTAAGATCCACCTAACAAGAATTAACACATATTACGTAGTCTTGCTTTTGTCATGTATCTGAAGTAAGGAGCACATTTTAAGCCAACTATCCGTCGTTTATACTGCTTTAGATATTATTATTATTATTTAAAGGCTAAATGAAAGGATCTGTTTGAAATGGTTTTTGCTATGAAGATCAGAACAAAAAAGTGTATTTCTTTTAAATATTAATATAATTAAAATACTTTTAGTTAACTTCCTAAGTGAAATCACACCAAAATCTCTCTTGAAAAATTCGAATAACTTAGAAAATAACAATATGCTCTAATTTATGCTTTGACTGCAGTCGAATAATTATAATCATAAAAATAAAAACACCGTTGTTCAGCAGTTTCAGGAAACTAATTGATAAATTGTAAAAAATTGGTCCCTCTATTATTTTCTAGATTTAAAAAATGTGTTTTCCTTCGTACATGTTCTGATGGCCTTGTACTCAGTGGAAATCTTGACACAGAAACAAAGTGCGAACCATTTGCTGTACATCAAGACCAAAAAGAAAATACAGCGGGAAGAAAACTATTTTTTCAGCAATAATGAAATAACTTATAAGCCTGTCGCGTCCTAATTACTACCTAATCCAAAGGACTTTGAATATTAAAGTGCGTATTTCTCGTTATATATAATTTAAATAGGCCAGAAGTATGACACATTAAAGACAATGAAAGACGCACTCTTGTGGGAAACTTAAATACTACCTAAACTATGTCAGCTTTATTGTTGTTTACTGCCAGAAATTATGGGACACAAAATTTAACTTCGGTGAGAAATGGTTAGTGAGCCTGACTGTGGATTAAAGAAAACAGTAGCGTCCCTCTCTCTCTCGCTCTCTTTCTCTCTCTCTCTCTCTCTCGATATATATATATATATATATATATATATATATATATATATATATATATATAAATGTATATAGATATATAAATATATATGTATTGTTACAAGTTTGGAACACAAACTTTACATTTGGGCAATTCCCATGAGTTCCTTTGGGATAGAGGTCTTATAATTATAATTAAAAGAGTTAAATGAAGTACTGTATTTTACAGCTCACAAAGCTACGAATTGCGCAAAACAGTAATCAACTATAACTTTTAAAACACAATTAGTTATGCACACAATTACCACTGTGTCACATACACGTTAATTAACTTTGACAATTAAAGCACATAAAATGTCTACCATCAATTAATTAAACAGTACAAATCACAATAAAATTCAGTCATATATCCAATCAACAGTCTCTCTCAAATAGCGACAGTGTACAACCTTAATAGTTCGCAGTGGTGATGAATCGCCGTGTGCTGCGCAGCACCCCGAGTGCACCGCTGTCTTCACTCTTGAGGTCTTCGGTTCGACTCCCGTCGCGTACCTCCACCTTCGCCCGTCAGTCCGCCGCAGCATTCCTCTTGGTTCGTCCAACACTGCTCCGAAGGTAGCCGCCTGCCGCCTCACAGTAGACTCTGACGTCACCAAAATGTCTTCACCAGTATATCTCCACAACCATAGCACCTTCCTCTAGCACGACCAATAGCGAACTCTCCCCCAATGTGCCGATTCCGCTGTTTTATACTCCTCAAAACAGTCGGGGAATAACTGCATTACATGGGTATAAAATTAGATATTTCATCATGTTTCGGACGAGATTCAAGTCACGTAGACCGTTTCGCAGGGCAAAAACGCAGTTGGGACAGGTAACTATGACGTAGTTTCGGCAGGATTCCCACTATGAGACACTCGGCACAGGCCCCATCCAGCCTGCCCTCAGAAACACAGCATGCAACACAGCCCCCTCCTTAAGTCTATTCCTCCCGTACATGCACAACAGTCTCAGGTCCATCGTAGTGGGCCAATCTGTCGATGTGTACAAATTTAGGTCCTCTCGCCTGAGAGCCTCGACGAACAATCCGAAACTCATCATCATCAATTTTCACTATTTCATAAGGGCCTTCCCAATTCTTCTGCAGCTTGGGACAATATCCCTTCTTCCTCTGAGGGTTGTAAAACCAAACAAGTTGACTTTCTTGAAATGTTTCATCTGGTGCATTCCTATCGTAGCGAGTCTTCATCCTGTCGGTGTTGATCCTAAGGTGTCGCCAGGCAAAGTTGTGAGTGTGAACCAACTTCGACGTAACTCGCTGGCATACACTAGAGATGCAATCTGGTCTTCCTCCGCCGGTCGTTCGAACATCAGGTCGCTCGGGAGACAGAGCTCTTTTCCAAACAGCATTCTTGACAGTGTCACGTTAGTTGCTTCATGAATGGCAGAGCGGTATGCTAGCAGAAACAGCGGTACTTTGGAGTCCCAATCCTTTTGATTATCAGATCCAAAGATGTATTGGTACTGCTCCAGTGTGCAATTTAGGCGTTCGACCGTTCCATCAGACTGTGGATGTAGTGGAGTGGTTCGGGTCTTCTTTATACCTATTATCTTCATCACTTCATGGAAAAGGGCTGCTTCGAAATTCCACATTTGGTCCGAGTGAAGCTCCAATGGCACCCCGAACCTTGAGAACACATGTTCAACCAGTGCATCAGCCACCGTGCTGGCTTCTTGATTCGGTATGGGAAGAACCTCTGGCTATTTGGTGAAGTAGTCCTGCACCAACAGCAAGTACCGATTGTTTCTCTCGGTTATTGTCAAGGGTCCCAAAATGTCAACAGCCATTCTCTCGAATGGGGCACCAACATTGTACTTTTGGAGACGACCTAGGCCTCTGACCCTCGGACCTTTCTTTACGGTACAATCGTCACACATTCGGCACCATCTGTCGAAATCTTCACGGCAATGAAGCCAGTAAAATCTCTGTCGACCCTTTTTGAGTGTCTTATTAATGTCGAAATGACCGCCTGACACAAAATTATGGAGCTCCTCCAGTTCCATTGGGACCTTAATCTCTGGGAGGACCAACTGTAGGTGTTCATGTCTGCCATCCACACTCTCACAATTCCGGCAGAGGACACCATTCTTCAGAACAAATGAATTCCACTGTGCCCAATATGCCTTAGTTGTAGCACTTTTTTCAGATAGATCCTGCCATTCTGGCTAATGGTCCTGCTCTTTCCAATTCAAAATTTGGCCCATGTCTGGGTCACTTTGTTGTTCTTCTCTTATTTTGTCATCAGTCCGGGAGAACTTCCTATTGGCTTTTGTTGCCTGAAGCCTTGTTGTTCTAACATAGTGCACCCCTCCACTTTTCTCCTCTTGCCGTTCACAATGGCGACAGTTGGGGTCACAAGGTCTGCGAGATAATGCATCTGCATTATTGTGGGAGCGACCAGCACAGTGTTGTATATCAAAGTTGTATTCTTGAAGGTGTTGTATCCATCGAGCTATTTGTCCTTCGGGATTCTTGAAGTTCAGTAGCCAGCATAGAGCAGCATGATCTGTTCGCAAAGTAAAGTGTCTGCCATATAAGTAGTGGTGGAAATGTGATATGGACTTCACAATTACCAATAGCTCCTTGCGAGTGACACAATAATTTCTCTCTGGTTTCTGCAGCACTTTGCTGAAATATTCTAGAGGCTTCTCTACTCCATCTTGAACCTGCGATAGCACAGCACCTATGCATTTATCACTCGCATCTGTGTCCAATACAAACTCGCCTTTACTATCGGGGAAGCCCAAAACTGGAGGGGACATTAAAACTTCTTTTAGTTTTCTGAAAGAGGCTTCACATTCAAGCGTCCACAGAAATTTTATTTTGGCTTCAGTAAGCTCATGTAGTGGCTTGGCAGTCATAGCAAATCCATGTACAAATCGCCGATAATAAGCGCAGAGTCCAAGAAAACTCCTCACCTGTGTCCTGTTTGTTGGTTGTGGTCTGTCTTTTATTGCACTGGTTTTTTCTGGGTTAGTCTGGATTCCAACAGCTGATAAAACATGCCCTAGGAAATTAACTTTATTTTGGAACAGGTGGCATTTCTTGGGAACCAGCTTTAGATTTGCTGCAGCCACTTTCTGGAACACGGAATCTAATCAGGTAAGGTGTTCTTCAAATGTTTTACATGTGACCACAACATCAACTAAGTAAACTTGGCAAATATCTAGAGGTAGAATCTTTTCCATTTGTCGTTTGAAGGTAACAGGGGCATTGCATAGCCCAAACAGCATGACCTTAAACTGTCAAGTTCCTTTCCCTTGCACAGAGAAGGCTGTCTTCTCCCTGTCCTCTTGTACCACCTCACATTGCCAGTAGCCACTCTTCATGTCAATTGTAGAGAACCATTGTGACCCTATCAAGCTGTACAGTGTGTCATCAATCCGGGGGAGTGGGTAGCAGTCCTTTTTGGTCACATCATTCAGCAGGTGGTAATCCACGCAAAATATTGTGGACCCATCTTTCTTCTTAACTGACACAACAGGTGATGACCAAGGGCTGACCGACGGCTCGATCACATCCAAGTCCTTCATTTCTTTTAAGATGCCATCCACAGTCTCTTGTGTAGCCAGAGGTAGTCATCTTGGGGGTTGCTTGATTGGCCTAGCTTCTCCTGTATCAATGTGATGTGCAGTGGATGCTCTGCCAAGGTCAAGTGGCCTACATGAAAAAGTTCTCTTGTTTATCTTCAGAAGTTGTGCCACAGCCTTTTCTTGTCTCCAGTACAGGTTTTCTCCAGTTCTAGTCAGTAGTTCCTTCTGTGGTTCTGGCATAGGCCCATTAAGAGGAGTCCTTCGCAGTGTAAAATTTCCACCTTTGCCGCGTGGGAACAGCGTAGCGATAAGAGCCAATGTCCCACGCTTGACGAGAAGCATATCACCTCTATTCGCAGCGCTCCAAACTGGCGTGCAAGGTTTCCATTGTAGTCCTTTTACTATGGGACTTTAAGCGGTAGCCCAAATATTTTATTTTTATATAGTTTGAAGTAAAGAACAAAGCATGCTTCTCGTTTTGCACTTTACGAATTCAGGTAATATTTTCAGAGTTACAACAGTCTAAAATACCCGTTTTTAGCCATTTTAAGCGACCCGAATATAATTTTTCTAACAAGCGTGCTGCATTTTTGAAAAAATAGAAGCATGGTTTCAAGTATTTGTTCATTTCGTAGGTAAACATAATATGAATAACTTAAGCAGTTTCGCATAAAAATGTATGCGCGTAACACGCTGCAACGCCGTCCATGCATCAGTCGAGGACTCCTTTTAAGGTCGCCTGACTTCATGGCTTCTTTGTCGGTGGTAGTTATTTGGGAGACTTGCTTGCACACACCTATTATGGCCCCCTCATCAAGCTGGATTGGCTTGTTTGACAAGTTAACCATTTGAACAGGTAGATTTCCAGAACTCGGCGAAACCAATGTTCTCGCTACCACCACCTGATCAGGTAAGCTGCTTCCTCATCTCATATGTTCGACCAGAGCTACACACCGCACAAAATTGCCTCGACACCGGGCTGTGAATACACTCACACTGGATGCTGACAAAACAGTTGTCTCACAACAGACCACTTGGCAGATGGTTGGCGAGGACAGTTCGCTTCGTGGCATCATTACCAGTTCTCGGTTACCGGCCCTTAGTACTCCCGACCGAGTATCTATACAGCTCTCTAACTTGAGCAACACATCCAGGCCCAATAAACATTAATCTTCAATGTCGGCTATGTACACTTCGTGCTCAATGCAGAGGTCACCCAACTTCAACTGTACCTTTTTCTTCCCCTTCACTGGTGTGGTCTCGCCTGTCACTGTCGTCAGAAAGCTTTGTCTGTAATTATGGCCTCGTGACTGCTGGGGTAAGACCCCAAGATGTACGGTCTGACATCAGTAATGGTTGATCCAGTGTCTACAACCATATGGTTAGAAACATTATCCAGACTGCCCTCCACTAAGATTGCATTAAAATCTTGTTTCACTGAGCATAGTCGAAGAAGTACCGGGCCTTAACTCCTGCAGCCACCGGCATTCGCCTCTTAAGACCGGTGCTTACATGTTTCCCGAGGGCTGGCCGTATCGGGCAGCCTCATCCTGCTCTTGGCTTCTGTTCTTCTGTAACCATCGTTGACACTGGGCTCTGAGGTGTCCGGGTTCTCCACATTTCCAACAGCTTGGTCGCCCCTGTTGTGGAGGGCGGGGTGTAATCGGAGTGATTTTGTTCTTCATTGCATTTATTGTTGTTTCCATTCCCTTCAGGATGTTCTCTAGGCTGTTGTCTCTCTCGTCGCCTGACAGTGCGACTGCCCGCACAGCACGCTGAGTTGATGGCCCTCTTGCAGATTCGATCTCCAGTGCTCTGGCCAGGGCATCCTGCATAATTCTTGGAGCTGCCTGGCGAACTGCTTGGCGCACCTCTATATCGGCGATGGCATCGACGAAGAAGCCGACAGCTATGATATTCCATGCCTGTTCTGGACATCCCTCGAGTTTCAAATGGCCGAGTCGCACAATGTCCTGCCACAATTCTTGCAGTGGCTCTCCTGGTCTCTGGGTGCGGCTTCTTAGTTGGGCATGGTGGGCATGTCGTAAATACTTGTCTCCGAAACGCAGCTCCAGGGCAGTAACTAATGTCGAGTATTCCAGACATTGTTGTTCTGGAAGCGACTGGAGTTTACTGAGGGCAGGTCCCCTCAGCATGGCTGCAAGGTAGTAGGTTCGTTGCTGGTCAGACCAACCATTAATGGTTGACACAATCTCGAACTGGTTTTGGTATTCTCGCCATGGAGTTTGACTATCGTAAGGAGCAGGCTTGACAGAAATTCCTTTTCCAATGTTCGATGCAGGCACACCAGATACAGAAACATGTCGCAGCCCAATTTCTGCCTGGTTGGGAATCACACTACAGCCTGGTTCAAACATCGTGGTCTTCTCTTCGCCGCCTTGCGGTATTGATTCATCAATGACCATGTCTTCTCCGGTAACAAGATGGCCACCCTCTCTACCATGGAGAAGTTCTTTACACTCCTTCCTCAGCTCATTAATTTTTTACTGCATGCTATTATTCACGTAGTCCATCTCTTCATTTACGCTGCCTACCTTCTCGTTTACAGCCTCTATTTCCTGGTGCACCATTTCTTTAACGTCGTCTATTTTTCTGTCCACCACTTCGTTCACTTTGTCTACCTTTTCACTTACACTGTCTACAAGATTACTAACATTTTCTATTTTCTTATCAACATTTTCATTTACACTATATATTTTCTTATCAACATTTTCATTTACACAATCTATTTTCTCCTCTACATTTTCATTTACACTATCTTCAATATTACTAACTTTCTCAATTTTCTTATCAACATTTTTATTTACACTATCAATTTTCTTATCTACATTTTCATTTACACTATCAATTTTCTTATCTACATTTTCATTTACACTATTTCTGACAGAATGGATTTGGCCACTCAATTGGCCACTCAATCCCTCAATGAGGACTTTTAGTGCTTCTATTTAAGCTTATATTCTTCTTGTAATCATTCACATTTACAATTGAAAATTAAACTTAACATTTATGAAGTGGTTCAATTTAATTAAATAGCAACTGTGTGCAATGATAAACTTTCCATGATAAATTATTGAATTTACTTTATGCCTCTGTCCCACTTCTAAAAACCAGTGTTACAAGTTTGGAACACAAACTTTACATGTGTGCAATTCCCACGAGTTCTTTTGGGATAGAGGTCTTATAATTATAAATAAAAAAGTTAAATTAAGTACTGGATTTAATAGCTCACAAAGCTACGAAATACACAAAACAGTAAACACCTATAACTCTCACAACACAATTAGTTATGCACACAATTACCACTGTGTCACAGACACGTTAATTAAGTATGACAATTAAAGCTCAAAAAATGTCTACCATCAATTAATTAAATAGTACAAATCACAATGAAATTCAGTCATATATACAATCAACAGTCTCTCTCAAATAGTGACAGTGTACAACCTTAATAGTCCGCAGTGGTGATGAATCACCGTGTGCTACGCAGCACCCCGAGTGCACCGCTGTCTTCACTCTTGAGGTCTTCGGTTCTACTCCCGTCGCGTACCTCCTCCTTCGCCCGTCAGTCCGCCGCAGTATTCCTCTTGGTTCGTCCAACACTGCTCCGAAGGTAGCCGCCTGCCGCCTCACAGTAGACTCTGACGTCACCAAGATGTCTTCACCAGCCTATCTCCACAACCATAGCACCTTCCTCTAGCACGACCTATAGCGAACTCTCCCCCAATGTGCCGATTCCGCGGTTTTATACTCCTCAAAACAGTCGAGGAATAACCGCATTACAGGGGTATAAAATTAGATATTTCATCATGTTTCGGACGAGATTCGAGTCACGAAGGCCGTTTCGCAGGGCAAAAACGCAGTTGGGACAGGTAACTATGGCGTAGTTTTGAAAGGATTCCCACTATGAGACACTCGGAGTTTGAGTCATGTGCAGCCCTCAAGGTGTTTCGACACAGGCCCCATCCAGCCTGCCCTCAGAAACACAGCATGCAATAATATATATATATATATATATATATATATATATATATATATATATATATATATATATATATATATATAGGTTTGTTTATATTCGCACAGTGAATGCATGTACGTAGATACAAGTAGCTCAGTCTAAGACGTATTACCAATTGTTAGGGACCCTTGTTATTCGCGAAAATAATTTTACCTCACTTTGTTTCGGTGCCTTACGTGCACATCTAACATCTGCAGTTCAGCTTCGTGGATTGGATATTTTAGCTCTCACGAGTGGTGTATCCCAAATGGAAAGTACTTAGTTGAACAATTTGGGTTACACTGAGTTAAGTCATTGGAATGACTACATGGGCGTCGCTACGGTAGTGGTTCTTATTATTCCAGACTTTTTATATACTTTGCAACTTGGTACAACATAACCATATTTTACATGTATAGCTCAATGGCTTTCAATCTACAATACAAATCTGGCTCTTAGACCAGCCGCACGTCCATTCTGCCTGACCGCCCCCGAAAGTCTGTCTTCGGCTTACACATCTCAAGTTTTCACTCGGTCCTTACCAGTCACATGACGCTGGCCTCCCACATGGAGGGGATTTTGGGTTCACTCAGTCCAATTCTCCTAATAAGGCTCGCTCCGAGCACAATAACCCACACTTTCTTAGAAATAGTCACATGAGGAATTCTGTTGGTCACGAGGCCCGCACTGACGCATATACACTTTCGAATCATACTTCATCAAACAATACACTACCATAATCAAATACTACATAGTACAAAATACTTATAAACTTTTGATTACACTCTTGAATATAATAATAATATTGTTATACATAAATTTATAAACTTACATAACATATTAAAGAGCTCTTTAAAATCCTAGCTTTTACCTGTGGCTTAATTATCAGCCTTACTTAAATTATATACATATATATATTATACTCCATTTGTAGGGTGTTACCACACGAGCCTTGGGCTTCTTACGGAAAATCACTGACGTGTGATGTTGAATGAATGCTATTGTAATTGGCTCAGTAAAATTAGATATGGCTCTACGCCAATAACTGTGAAGCAGAATTGCAGATGTGCTCGTGAGCGACTGAAACAAACTGTGGCAAAATTATTTTAGCGAAAAACAAGGGTCCCTACTAATTGTAAACACATGCTCAAACACAGCTTACTTATAATTTATGATCGCAAGTTGTTTATGATCACAAACCCTTTTGGTAGCCTTGCATTCCACATTTAGAGTACTGTTAAACCACACATTTTAACTGTAATCCTGTACAGCGATCTATTGGAAACTGTTGGATCTATGTTTTATGTTCTAATTTTTGAGGTGAAGAGAAATAAATCACATTTTATTACATATTAAATAACTGTCAATTTGTGTTATTTCCATGTGCAAAAGTATTGCAAATGAGGAACTTAAACAGAAATGTTCTCACTAAGCCTATAGTTTGTATTAAAAATATGAATTTTCGGTCTCCAGAAGCAATTTTCCTGTTTTTTATCTGACCATTTAGCCAACCTGTGAATATATATATATATATATATATATATATATATATATATATATATATATATTGTTGCGTGTTGGCCGGGCAGCAGGCACATTACATCATGCTGGGTGGTCAGCCCTGTGAGTCAACCAGTGATGTCATGGGTTTTCGCAGCTATGTCGCATCTCCCGAGAGACATCACTGGGTTTCCCCGATGACGCCAGTGCGAGTACGTGAATCTCAACTAGTACGACCGTTGTAATGTCTATTTTTAGACTCTAGGTCACTGTATTTCATCAGCCATTGACGTCAATGTAGGGGCCATATTAAAGCATCGGAACTGCGCAACATAAGTCAGTCAAGTATTGCAGAGTCTGGAAGAGAGTCGGGAAGAGTCAGCCTTATGCAGTCTTGTGATAGTGAAGATCAAGTGAGACCGAGAAAAGTGTGAGGCAGCGAGTGCTCCTAGGGGCGGTGTTGCCACTGGGATGGCGATGGACGTCGTGAGAAGTGACGGGCCGAGAGGCGACGCTGACGGCGTCGATGCTGATGTAACATCGGCGGAACTGACGAGGTGTGACATCACGAGGATGGCAGCACGGCGGCGGTAGTCGGTGTCGAGTCTGAGTAACATCAGCGCCCTGCAGAAGGGACAGACAACACTAAGGTGTTGTGTGTCGGCACGACTGAGCTGACGAGGTGTGGCGTCTCGAGGGTGGCAGCACGACGGCAGTGGTCGGTGTCGAGGCTGTGTGACGTCAGCGGGCTGCAGGAAGGACGAACAACACTTGTGGTGTTGTGTTGGGGTGCTGCAGAGGTGGCGAGCTGTGGAGAACAACACTGACGGTGTTGTGTCGAGGAGTGCAGTAACTGGTGACTTGAGACTGTCTACCTGGTGATTCAAGAGCAGGAGTGCTTCGAGAGTTCGCTATTGGTCGTGCTAGAGGAAGGTGCTATGGTTGTGGAGATAGACTTGTGAAGACATCTTGGTGACGTCAGTGTCTACTGTGAGGCGGCAGGCGGCTACCTTCGGAGCAGTGTTGGACGAACCAAGAGGACTGCTGCGGCGGGCTGACGGACGAAGAAGGAGGTACGCGACGGGAGTCGAACCGAAGATCTCAAGAGTGAAGACAGCGGTGCACTCGGGGTGCTGCGCAGCACACGACGATTCATCGCCACGGCGGACTATTATGGTTGTACACTGTCATTACATGAAAGACTGTTGATTGTATATAGGACTGAATTTTATTGTGATTTGTACTGTTTAATTAATTGATTTTTTGTGCTTTAATTTTGAAAGTTAATTAACGTGTCTGTGACACAGTGGTAATTGTGTGCATAACTAATTGTGTTGTGAGAGTTATAGTTGATTACTGTTTTGTGTATTTCGTAGCTTTGTGAGCTATTTAATCCAGTACTTAATTTAATTCTTTCATTTTTAATTATAAGACCTCTATCCCAAAAAAATCATGGGAATTGCGCACATATTAAGTTTATGTCTCAAACTTGTAACTATATATATATATATATATATATATATATATATATATATATATATATATATATATATATATGTCATATAATTCTCAAATTGTGGGAAATAATGTATCTCCTGTGCATTAAATGATAATGGCATATCCTGTCCTACATGGAATTTATCTTTGGCATTTTGACGCTTTTGTAGAGGAACAAAAGACCAAATTAGCCCACCTCCCCTGCGACGTTAAATAATTAAAAGAATTTGACTTCCGCGTTCTGGGTTACACGATGGACGGGCAGAGTAGGCAGTATATAGTGGTATTGTTTCCTTCCCCTCGCCGGCTAAAACCTGACAGCAGCGCTCAAGGTCATTGACCTGGTGCCCCGGTGTGTCTTCGTACCAATCAGCTGTGCATATCCACGCGCAAACGGAATATAACGGATAAATTCTTGTATAAATAGTTCCAATTTGATTTTACAAGTTCGTTTGCATGCCAGGTTACCAATTTCTCGAATACATTCCACCTAGCTTAGCTACCATGTTTTATATAATAGTTAAGAGATCTGAAACATTCGCGTTTTCCTTTGGGCACACCTTAGGATTCCTACAACTGTATGTTTGTCATTTACACAATTGGTCTTTGACTTATTTTACATATTATCATGGAGGTCTATGAGCGAATAATGCAAATGTAACTAATACAGACATATCACTTTAAAGGCAAGCAGCTGATGAGCATCTGACGCCTGCTTCAGTTCAAAAGTATTTATTGGATAGCCTTAATGCCAGTGTACCCGTGAATTTACCAGTCTCTAATAATAGTACATTCCTATAGTACTGTCGTGCTATCATCATTTCAACACATTTTAAAAAATAACCAACTTTCTAATAAAGTAATTACTACCAGCATTTTACAATGTTATTGCCCGTTTCAAACGGAATCCCTCGACTAACGTACTTTGATGTGTTATACACGGCGCGACCATAATTCCAAAAGTTCGCCACTCAGCGTTACATAAAAGTACGCGCATT
>PNEQ01054819.1:0-28300 GCA_003012365.1 Medauroidea extradentata
CGTACAAGAAGAGGTGATACAGGAAGATGGCAAGCCACAGAATGCTCAGCAGTCCCCTTGCACAAGGGCTGAAAATTCAAAGGACAGTGGGATAGCTGGTAGTCCTCCATTCAGAGGATTTGAAAATAAGACATTAAGGCGTTCACAGAGAGAGATTAGATGTCCTGTGAAGCTAAATTTATGACATTATGTGGGTAGTCAATTGGCTGTGAGAAGGTATAATATTGTATTAGTTTGTGACTGTTATTGTTGGTGTTAAGGGCATTCATTTGCACATGGGTGAAAGTTTGTATTGCTTGTGATCTTTTATGTGGGTGTTAAGAGCATTTATTCGTAGAAATTCAGAAGTACACTTCTTGATGTAAAAAAAAAATTATGATGACAGAAAGGGATTGTTATGTATAGAGTTGGCAACGTGGCAGGGCAGTGTGTGAGAGGAGAGGGTAAGATGGCGGAAGGTGCCGTGTATGAGAGTGGATAAATAAAGAGAGTAGTTTAAAACATAACAATTATCACAAAGTTTAAGCACAAAATATATGCAAAGGCATGCTGTAGACTGGAGTAGCATAGAAATGTGCACTTTAGTACTGAAGAATGCAAAATTAAGAAATAGTGAAGAATGAACCATCAAAAATCTGTAATTTACATATTTATCTCCAAAAAATAAAAGTTTACAACTTTAGGAAACTTATATAGTAAACAACCCTTGTATAAAAATATTTCAACAATTCGACTGGAGATTTGGCAAAGTATTAATGATGAATGATTTTTATTTCTCTTAATGAATTACTACACAATGAAAAGACTCTTGTTACAGATATAATTGCACAACAATTATCAGCACAACATGAAACCTACTGATTGGCCACTACATATATGCCCCATACAGGTGTGTGCTGCATGCAAACAATACCAACAGACAACAGAGCCCATGAAGTGAAAAGGCCATTGAATAAAAGAGGCTATTGAGTCCCATATTTGTTAACTTCCAGACCCTTAAAACTTACAGCGTACAAACATTATCTTACAGCGTACAAACATTATATACACTAGCAAAATGTCCAACATTGTCTCCTGGGACAAAAAAAAACACACTAACTACTCCAACAAGTCATTAAAAATTCAAAATAGAAATCTACAAACCATTAAATTCATACATACTACAGCTACTAAAACGTACATATTCCGAAAACCAGTTAAAGGCTATTGAAATATGTCTATGGTATATGTAACACACACACAATTTACATTTATGTGTACCAGTAAACAAGGACATGTAACACACATGTATTGTAAATTTAAAATTACATAACATAGGATGATACGTAAGACATTCCAATGATATTAACAGTAACTTTCCACAGTAAGTAAGGGATTGTCAAATCTAATTAAGAGATGGGAACAACTGTTAGCATGTTTTGATCACACCAAGACTCAAATACTGTGTTAAACGATGCTTTTCACGTGACTTTACTTGCCTTCCAGTACCAACTGCAACAATGCCTACAAGAAAAAACAAAATTTGAGTGCCCAAACAAACAACACACATATGAACAGTTAATTTTTAAAACTTGTAAAATAACAGTTTTATTAGTTGGACATTACATGTGTTAGTAAAAATGTAGGTATCAATTATTTACAATTTCAAGAGAATAAACCAACCAATTAAACTTAAAATGTCCTTGGCTTCTTTCTGAATATGTGAAGCTGCATTATTTGCTGGATATTAAGTTCTAAATAATTAATATTAATGAGAAGAAACTTAATTCATTGTAAAATACTATACTTTAAACTGGGAGAAAAAAAACTACTACGACTACTTTTGTATTTTCAATGTAACAAGCAACTTAATTAAAAAATAAATAATTTCTCACTGTTGTTAGTAGTACAGTACTGTAATTTCATGTTGAAAAAAATTAATGGTAAAAAAATAAATGCATACTGTACCATAAATTACTTATAAAATTAATTGTAGTTTTGAATCATGTAAGATATTGTACAGTGAATAATTTCCAATACCTGAATAATGCTGAACACTGCATTAAGAAACTTGACATTTTACGAAAGGAAGTACATATGTATGCACAATCTAAATTCTTTACGCTGAATAAACAAGTATGACATACAGTGTCGGATCTAGGAAGGGCAAGAGAGGGCATGTGCCCCGGGTGGCACATCAAAACGGAGGCAGGCTGGCCCCGCCTTGTTTGAAAAAGTTAGGACAGAAAAATAATATCCACCTTAAAGTAGCTACTTCAGTTAATAATGACAGTGTAGTAAATTTTTGGCTGAAAGAAAAGTCATAAAAGCTATTTTGTAATGTAAAACTAGAGTGCTGTGATGTAGTGTGTACGTATAATGTCCATGTGTATGGAACACCTGTAAATTAAACTGAACTGATGAGTTTAATTTCATCATATAATTTTGATGTCCACATTTTTTGCATAGAAATATTCAGTATATAATTTCTAAAACAAAATCAATATTACAGCAGTGCTATATTTGTACATATATAATGTTTTACATGTCATACATTACAATTTGGAAACAGAAAATAGGGGTAGGGGTGGCCGCATAAGCTAACTTTGCCCCCCTTACAAAATGATCTGGAACCAGTACTGATGACATAATATTGGTAAGAGATTATACACTGCCACAAACAGCTGGAACCTTCAAATAATGCTTAACTGAGTATAAGGTTTCTAACATTACTTTGCATGATTTCATTGTTTAAAAATCCATGTAACTTATTTTATGAAGGATTCATACTGGAATAAGTAGCATTATACAATCTGTCATATCAATATGTTTGCAGTTGGGTTTTAGCTAACTATTTCATATTTTCATAACGAAATCACAAATACACATTATTATTCTGGAGCATAATATCACATGTAAAACCGCACAAAACTATACAACTTCCTATTATGTTTATATATACGGCACAACAAACTTTGGTAACTGAATGATTTTAATTAATTTCTTACTTAAATGGAGTACTCTAATGCCTAGATATAAGAACTAAATCACTGATATTTTTTTTTAAAACTTCAAATGAGTTCACGCAAAGGTGTTATGGGGTGAGGATTCCACACATTTTTAAGTAACAAATTTGTCAATTGTAGGCTTAAATAACAACAAAACAAAAATACTGATGCAGAAAAATAACTTTGCTTCCTCTGATAATAATTTTAACTTAAACATTATATAATAGGCATTGAAATTTGCTGCTTTTCTAAATTAGGATGTAATAAAAAATGGTAACATTATACAGCACATGAAACAGAATATTTATTCAAACTATATCAACTCTGCCAGAAAATTTTACAGCACTGTACCCAAAACCTCTACAATTAACAAATAAAGTGCTACAACACATTACCAATAACCCTTTGAGAACAGTAAAATTTATCAGCTACACTGCACATTAATTACTAATTTTAATATTACAACACTAGAAATAATTGACAGAAAGCAAAGAAGATGTTAGTAATGCAGTGATTTGAAACATTGTGAGTGAGTACCAAGTCACATCTTCTAACACAAATAATTGTTTATAGATTGTAAAAATTGGTAGCAGATAATTTCTAACTTACAACTTTTTTTATAAAAAATATACAATAAAAAATTTAAAAAAATCATCATGTCTCACTGGCATTTAATAACAGTTTCATGTATAGGGTACATTACAATCATGGGAATGCTTCTTGAATGCCATGCCCAAAGAAATAAGATAATTATCTATACAGCAGCAAATATATTAGATAAGAGCCTCTTAATACATAATAATACCTAGCACACTACATAAAATAAAGATTTTTAAGTACTAACCTACGTAAAGTCTCAGCAAACTATAAAATTGCAATATTAACCAGTAAAAACAACATTGTAACATCAAACCCCTTAACAAAATTCAAAACATTAAAGAACAAAAAATTGTACTCACTCTCAATGTATATAACAGGTTACTGAAATCCTAAGCACACACCACATGCAGTTAGTTTCACACTAATCACTATAATCCCTCCATGCAAGGAAAACTAAAAGTATGTTATAATACAGATTGTTACAAGCAACATCTATGTTGTTAATTCTTCATTTAATTTGACTTACTACTGAAAAAAAGTACTAGATTTACATATTTACGGTTTTTGGAGGGAATAAGACAAGTTAAGAGAACGTACTGTCAGAGAAAATTACACACTAAAATTTTGCTCTCTCACCACTTGCCTCCTTACCTCTAACTGCAAGGCTGTCTCTAGCTGTCAAAATCCCCCTTCAATTACGTCTGAGCAAAATGGACTTGTGTTACTTCTCAAATACGTAATCAAACAAACCTCTACTGGAATGGCACGGAGATTGCAGACTTGCTCGAGAGGTGCAGACCAACAACAGTGGAGCAAGATCAAATTTAACCCAGCCCCCCCCCCCAACCAAACCATTGGCGTAACCTCGGGGAAGGGAGGCTCAAGGAACAGAGGTCATGGCTCACCCTAGTTCTAAATATTTTTGCACACAAAACAATTTTTTTTATTTTCCAACTATCATAAAGACGTAAATAAATATTGAACTTTGCTTTTTATACAGAATAATTGCTTCAGTTATACAAGATCCAAGCGAGTTCATATAATTTTACAGACGTTTTGCAAAAACTTACATATATGATGTATCCAGCCTCTCTGGTTTTTCCTTGATCACACTACGCCTATGGCCAACCTCTTCACCTACTCACCCTCCCCCCTCCCGTACTATTCCAGACACTAAAGGCTGTGCTACAACAGAAATAACCGTAACTATACTCAAAGCCATAACCACTACAAAAAGGCCATGCTACAATAAACACTATAGAACCGGTTGTTTTAGTTAATTATCCAATCAGACTTCATTTATAAAATGGGGAAAAATTTTAATTGATAACATAATGCTTGTTTATTAGCACTGAATCAAAATCTTCTATAAAACACATTTTTACCCGGCAGTCCACGTGTTTACACGACAATAAATAAAAAGAAAACAAGATGAAAATAGTGCAATTCAAAGGAGAGTCAAACTTTGTGACAGGATGTTGACAATTATTTACAATAATTAATAATTAGTTCTGTAAGTGGAATGTGATTGGCTATGGATATTAAGTTAAAAAGTTCACCATCTAATATTTATTACTGTTAAGCACTGGAAATTGTTATTCCTATTTTTATGCACGGTTGTAGCAAGCTCTGTTGTTCCAACATTAGGAACTAGTAAGGTTTATTCTACTACAGGTTTAAAAGAAAACATGTTTTCTTATGTGAGAGCTTGGCACAGGAAAAAACTTTGCCACTAGTTGTGCTGTAACCATTAATGAGTCTATAGGCCGTTCACGATAAAGTGAGCACTGCATAAAGTTTTCTTTCGGCCGTTTTGCAGCCATCTTTACTTTTCTTAATACGAAAACTTCTAAGCAACTAAAACTAGTGTAAATGTTTCAACACACTCAAAAGTCTACATCTACTGACCCAATAAAGATATTTTTAATTAATTACAAGTTCTGCAGAGTGCTCTGTTTATAGTGAACAGCCTATAGTAAAATACAAACCATAGTAAAATAAAAATTTAACTAGCCTTGGTAAAGGAAGAAGTAATTTAATTTAATTTTAAAGTGAAAACCAAACCATTTTGGACTTTTAAATTATCAACTTCATGTAACTTTAAATTAATAAAAGCTCTGTGATTGGTCAGTTTACACATCTTAGCAATGCCAGCGCAAGCGACAGAAATTGTCCCTTGCCAAAACTTTTAATTAACATAGATCTTTCTAACCTGTAGTTGAATTAACCTTAGTAATAGTTACTGTTGCTGCCATGCATATGGCTAGTCCGATTGTAGCACAGCCTTACGGCCATGCTCTCTTCTTTCTACTATTTCAGCGATGTTAATTTTCTACGCCTAAACGAGAGCAGATATCAAAATTCTGTTTGGCAGTTTTGTTTAAAATCGTCTTCTCCGCGTTGGCAGATTTTTTCAAGGCAGTAGGTAAAATGGTTTACTGCCTATTATGTTAGTTAAAAAAATTCAGGTTGGTTGACTTTTTAGTCGAAACTGTAATTTTTTTGATTTGAAAAAAAAAAAATTAACTATCACGGCAAAAACAATTTTAAACAAAACTGCCAACCAGATTTTTTATACCTGCTCGCAAAAACAGTACAAACAAGAGAGCAAAAATCCGGCCAATTCGACTTTCCTCCAACCCAGCACTCGGGGCAGGTTGCTTCTGCAGATCAGTTCCCACATGCAGAAGTGGTGTGGTATATTGGGCAAGTTAGATGTGACAAGCGTGCAGATGCAAGGGAGGGGGGGGGGGTTACGGAGAAAATTCAGGGGCGAAGCCCTGCTTCCATGAACTGGCACGCCTCATGCTCATGCGCTTGAGAAGCGTGGAGGTGCGGTGCAGGTTAGATGCCAAGCTGCCTGCAGGGGTCGTGCTGCCAGTGTAGCTGTACTCACTTCTGAACGTGTCGGCAGACATGGTAGTGTCCTGGCTCGCCAGGTATTGTCGTGGCTTGCGTCCGCTCCAGTCTCGCAGGTTCGGGTCCCCCGCTGCAACCACACACACAGCTTTCACACTTCCGGATGAAGTGCCACTTCTCAAACCCTAATCATATCTCTACTTTCGTAGGTAAACTTTGTAGTTTCCTGCCACTTTTCAATATAAACAACAAAACGAAAGTCAAAGTCTATAGATTCTTATATGGCCTTTGGTACATGGCGAAGATTAAGTTAAGGGGGTGCTTCACTGAAAATTTTAATTGTTTTAAAAACCTTTTTACATGTACGAGATATGGTTTGTTTTGTAGGCATATTTTGTGGCTTTTTTTTTTCTGTAAAGAAAAATTTTTAGCTCTCATAGTTTTTGTACAGTACCATATTAAACTCAAAAATTGCAAAAAAAAAAAAAAAAATTGTTTTATGCGATAAGGAAAACCAACTTACTTACTGAAATGAAAAAATTCAAACTGAAGAACAGTGCCAAGGAATATGGCATGTAAAAACACCACATTAATTAGTATTTTGTATTTTAAAAATATATATTTTTAAAATTAGATATTATTTATAATTCATATTTTTTTAATTAAAAAAAAGTCAATGCGGTTCGTAAACATGTAGTATCATAGTCCATGACACCGTTCTTCAGTGTGAATTTTTTCATTTCGGTAAGTTGGTTTTCCTCTAATGCATAAAAACATTTTTTTGCAAAATTTGACTTTAATATGGTATAATACAAAAACTATGCAAGCTAAAAAGTTTTCGTTACAGTAGAAAATAGTCACAATAATTGTCTCTAGAACAAACCATATCTCGTACAAATAAAATTTTTTTTAAAACAATTAAAATTTTCAGTGAACTGCCCCCTTACGAGTGCGTATAAATAAATAAACGCTGAAGACATCAATTGATTCCTACGCTTTTTTCGAAGCCAATATGGATAAAATACTCAACGACAATCCTAGATAATGGTATTTACCAACTTTACGAGTAAATATTTATCCAGAATTACTAATTCGTTACGCGTGATCTCTTGCGCCGCAGTTCAATGCACGAGGTTCCGGCGTCAGAGATCGTGCCTCAGAAGTTAGTAACATTTGAAACAATTTTGTTTAAAACGTTGGCTAAAACTATTGTCTAGGATTGCTATTATTTAATTTTCGAAAATTGGCTTCAAGAAACCTACAGTTATAGATTAATGCTTTTAGCGTTGAATTATGTACCACGCACTCTTAAGGCGTGTAGACTTCTCGTACACTTAACCATTCTTATAGCAAATGCATAAAAACAGCACACACATGAAACTGTCAAAAATATATGGTAATGATAACTGTGGCAAGAAAATCTATGAAACACTTACACAATAAGTCAAACGCATTACGTAACTAATACTGACATAAAACTTAACAAATATATAAAACGGACACGAAAATAAAAACATTAAAACATAACTTAATGTTGCAAACAAACAATAGAACACTTTCACAGTCCATTCAAAGTTGTTAGCACAGATACTAGGAAATTAATAAAATATCAACTAAATATATTAAATAAATCGTTCTTTCTAAGAATCAAATACACTTAAAAGTTAGTACAAGTAGTAGGTATTAATGACAAAAATATTTAAAGTATCTTTAAATTACATGAAATACCTAACAAAAAAAAACACATTAAAGGGGCTGAAATATTAGAAAATACAAGTAAAACAACTAATTAAATACCATATAACGGTAAATAACTTTTAATGAAACGCGATAAATATATCAATTACAATTAATTTTGCTATTACTAACATATGTGCATTAAATAAGCTGTAATATATTTCCATACCCGACAAAAAGGTTCGAAATATTTGTTAATGTACAGAGCTACATAAAACAACTGAAGTTATTACTGTTTGGAATACCATTGCATCTCACATATAGAGTGCAATACTAAATCAAGAAAAGTATGGGGTTGCAAGATGCTGTCATGATTTCAACGTGTTGTCAAAGAACCAAAATTGAACGTTCCCGAAACAAATTATTTTTTAGATGTTACAGTCTCGAACTATATCACGGGAGACAGGCTGACACCACACAGGTTTAGACAGTTAGGGCAGGAAAAAACACGAATACCCTCTGCAGAATTCAAATCATTTAATAATTGCGATGTAATCGATATGTGGCTGAGAAAAAAAGTCATTAACGTTATTTTGTAATTATCTGTTGTGTTAAAGTGTGTACTTAAGGGCATGGCCCGAGTTTCTTCGCATTTAATGCAAATTATTTTTTAAAACGTAAATGAAAGCCGATATTGTAAAATCGCTTCGTAACTTTGTTGTGACTGATTTAAACGGCATACTCTAATTTTGTCAAATCAGAAGACTGCAAAATAGTGGCTAATTAGTTAATTAACGAAATTTCCTTTTAATTGATAAATTAGCTATACTCATCATACAGTTTGTCTCGAAAAATTACATTGCATAGTAAAACCAATTTGCAACAAAGTTACGAAGCAATTTTACGATATCGACTCTCGTATGGATTTTAAAAAATAATTTTCTCGTAAGCCGAGAAACTCGGGCCCGAGCCCTTAAGGGTGCCGCCTACCCGCGCGTGAGAGGCTCAAAAGCGACGGAGCAGTAAGGTCGACAAATGTTCTCAAAGATGGAATATGACAACCCACCCCTGTTGAAAAAAAAAATTAAACCAACAACTTTACAAACAAACAAAAAACCTTGATAAATTATACATTTTTAAAGTATGTGTAAAACATACATGAATATAATTTCCTTAGTTTATATAGTTTTTTATGGTACCCTCGTAGTTAAAATGCAGTGATGGCAATTAAATATTAGTTGTTATGTAGAACAATTTGAAAGATAAAGTAATTTATTTACAAAGCGTTAGCCAAAAATTCTGAAACATTACACAAGTAAATGACAAAAACAGATTTACTGCAATATCATCCATAGGCAGCACGTTGTGCCGTGTGGTGGTAAAAAAAAAGATTACTAACCCAAGTTGCGCCGGTTCGAAACCAACTCTTCGGTCAGTTGAGAGTTATCTAAAATACTCAAAATAGTGCAGTAAAACATATATAAATTGTATTTTTACATCTTGCGCTTGTAATTGTACATAGGTAGACTGGACAAAAAATCACTTGTTTTGTGCTAGTAATTTTTATCTTTACGGTTGCCTGTGTTTTCAACCTATCCTCATACTGTGGAATGCAATGGCGAACCACCACAATATACTCCTTAAGAGTGCGTGGTAGATAAAGAAACGCCGAAAACATCAATTGATTTCTACGCTTTTTTCGAAGCCAATATGGATAAAATACTCAATGACAATCCTTGATAATGGTATTTGCCAACTTTATGAGTAAATATTTATCCAGAATTACTAATTCGTTGCACGTGATCTTTTGCGCCACAGTTGAATGCACGAGGTTCCGGCGTCAGAGATTGTGCCTCAGAAGTTCGCAACACTGGAAACCATTTTGTTTAAAACGCTGGCTAAAACTGTTGTCTAGGATTGCTATTGTTTAATTTTAGCAAATTGGCCAAGAAACCTTCAGTTATAGGTTATTGCTTTTACCGTTGAATTAAGTACCACGCCCTCTTAAACTGAGCACTACCCAACACTTTTAATACACAAAAACTGTATTTTATTTGGGTCTAACACGGTACGTTTTGAAATTGGAGGAATGTTTACGCTGGTGTTTTGTTCCAGGGAAATTTTCAGGTCAAAAATATTAAAGATGACTGCGAAATGGCTGAATTAAAAATTTTAACATTGCTTACTTTATAGTGACCAGTCTATATCATCCTCACCTCACGTCCCCCCTCCCCCCCTTCCCAAATGTGCAAGAGGACGCGGTTGGCGAAGTGGCTAGAACACTCGCCTCCCACCAAGGAGGTCCGGGTTCGATTACCAGCGAGGTCGGTCCCCGGATTTTCGCGTATGGGAAATCGTGCCGGATGATGCAGCTGGTCGGCGGGTTTTCTCGGGGATCTCCCGTTTTCCCCGCCACTTCATTCCGGCGCTGCATCATGTCACCCTTCACCAGCTTAAATACCTAAGTGCTGATTAAAATCTCTTCAGTTCCCCAACGCGCAAACCAGCCTCCGTGCGGAAAACTCGTCATTACTTTTTGCCCGTTGGTAAAGAAGATTACAACAGTGACCCTATACTTTCATAAGATGGTATGTGCAGTTTGGGGAAACAATAATTTACAAATAATGACTCGGTGGAGTTGATATTTTAAATTTATAACTGGTATATATTCTGTGACACACAGTAAAACTATAGAAAACACGTTACTGTATAATAACAGGTCCGCCATATTGGATTTAGAATGACGTCACGAAGCTAACCATGCATTGTCATCGAAACTAAACGTGCATGCAAAATTTCAGCTTGGAGGCTGGTTTGCGCTTTGCGGAAGTGAAGAGATTTTAATCAGCACTTAGGTATTTAAGCTGGTGACGGGGTGACATGATGCAGCGTCGGAACGAAGGAGCGAGGAAAACGGGGAAATCCTCGAGAAAACCTATAGAAAACACGTTACTGTATAATAACTGGTCCGCCATCTTGGCACCTACTGTGCGCGACAGTCCCAACTTTTTCCACAACCAGCCCGGCTTGGGTCAACACTAGGTGAGAGACGACGAACTATGTGGCACAGAATAAATACCAGTTATAATTTTAAAATACCATGTCCACCGAGTCATTATTTGTAAATTATTGTTTCCCTAAACTGCACATACCGTTTGACGAAAGTATAGGTTCACTGTCGTAATCTTCTTTACGAACGGGCAAAAGTAATGACGAGTTTTCCGCACAGTAGGTCAGGACCTTACGGCATCATGGCTTCCTGGTGGTCAATTTTGCTTACACGTTTAGTTTCTATGACAATGCATGGTTAACTACGTGACGTCATTCTAAATACAATATGGCGGACCGCCCAAGTTGCAAGATTTAACCCGAACAAACATACAAATATTAAAATTAAATAAAATCTTGTAAAAATATCAATGTTGGTGGAAAGAACCCTGCAACATCTATTTTGAGTGTAAAATCACACATCTTCTTTGACAGTGTTGTGGCCGTGAATAAACGTGTTAAAGATGTAATTCATGTGTCAAGAGGAAGGTATCTCGACGACTGTGTGAAGATACCTGGGGACAGCTGTCAGGGACACAAAGCAATGCAGTCACGACGGGAGATTGCTCTCTCGTGGCGGCGGCAAACAGCCCGGGTCAAAGGCGGCGCTCTGCTGCCCCGGCGCCATACAAACAACACGTGTTATCGCCGCCACGGGACGGCGCAAACAAAGCCCCTACCTGTACTTCTTCAGACAGGGCCCCCTCACTCGCCTGCCCTACCTGTCAATCACGCGCTCCGACAACATGTCGCCTTGCCGCTTCTACCCGCCTTTGTACGGCGACAACTACATAACTGCGCTTTTACACGCTACTGTCGAGATTGTGGGCCGAGCTCACGGCACATGTAACAAGGCTGTCCTGACTTAGGCCGTGTCCCAACTCGCTGAAAGAGTATTCTCTCGTCCACTCTTGACGTCACAGAGGGTAGTTTCTACTATCCCAACTCAAAGGGAGAGTATGTAACAGGAGAGTGAACGAGAGTGAGCGATGATGTTCCCTCGCAGCTCACTCTCGCACCCTCTGTGGCAGCCATATTGCTTTAAGGTTAAACCATTTTATTTGTATTTGTTAGGAATTATTTTTACTCATTGTTCGTTGTTTTAACCCACCGTTCTTGTATTTAATAAATATACTATAGTTAGAGAAGGTGATTTATCGCGAGAATGTCTTCTGCCAGCGTATTCTGCAGATCAGTGTAGCGTCCTGCGCCATGTACTATTGGACGGCGGTTATGTGGCACAGACAGTCTTGTTTACAGACGAATCACTGACGTCCGGTAATAGCGCACAATAATTACCATTGGCCCAGTCAAATAGGGACTCGCCAGTAACGAAATAAAAGCGTCGGAAATTAATACATTACTTTGAAGCCTAGCAAACAGTCAACTTTTCCCGCGATAAATCACTTTCTCTAACTATAGTAGATAATAACAATAACCTACATTAAATATATCGTAGTTCGCAGTGTAGATTATTTATTTATATACTTACAATTACTGCCGATAGAATGCAGTGTGCCGAGTGCATAGTGCGAGAGTAGACGTCCCAATTCGAATAAAGTGAGCCAGAGTGGCCGAGAGGGAGAGTGGGTAGTGAGAGTGTACACACTCTTGAATTGAGATACAGCCTTAGGCTGCACTTGTGTGTGTGTGTGTGTGAGGCAGGAGCGGTACGGTTGCTGTTGGCCGACGTACGTAATGCATTATCGCCTCTCCGCGCAAGCTACTCAGCTATTAACTTTCTTTTCCTATGGGACTTTAAGTTGGGACCATATAATTTTATTTGTGGGTAGCATAGTTCAAAGTCTAACGCTTGTTTGTACAACTGTGTTTTTCGAATCCGATTGATATTTTTCTAAATACGGTAGTCTGGAAAAGCCAGTTTTGGCTATTTTGAGGGGCCCGAAAAGGGTGTTTCTAATAAACGTGCCGAATTTTCGAAACTATAGCGACACAGTTTGAAGTGTGTGTTCTTTTCGTAGGTATACATAAAATATAATGAACGTTAAATTTGTTACGTCTAAAAATGAATTGCCGTAACTCGCTGCAACACATTTGAAGCGCAGTTAGGAAGGGCATGTTCCTGAGTTTTTTTCAGACCGGTGACAATAACTCTAATATTTTTTAACCAAAAGCTTTGAAAAAATTTGAGTCAACGTGCAGTGACACGATGCATAATACTGTGGATGCGTTTTTAAAAAGAATGTACCATTCGTTAGCAAAAAATATTGTGCTTCATTTTTTCCTTATTTTCACGACAAAAAACGTGGTAATTTGGATGACGAAATATAAAAAACTGTTTGGTATATTTCTACAAAAAATTCAGCTACAAATTTTATATATATATATATATATATATATATATATATATATATATATATATATATATATATAAGTCAAAACTGTGGAGCGAAATTTTGATATGAGTATTAAGTAGAAATAAAAAAAAATTCTAAATCACTACAAAACTCGGTAACAAGGCCTTAAGGGCGGTCCGAAGGGTAAATATCATAATTTTAAATTATTTGATATATGTATAAAACAGTGTTAGTTTTGTAGACGTTACTTGAGAATACATTATCCTCTTTCAAAAAGAATTTAGCTCAGTTAGTATTCCCATAATGGCATTTCAAAGTCAAAATGTGCAAGTTTTTGACTTTATACACCCCCGAAAACCAATCAACTTAATGAAACGAAATAATTCTCAGTGAAACTACATGTCACTGGCTCGGGCTTTTAAGTATATAATGACCCAATACAAAACATTCTTTGAATGGGTTTTTATATACACACTTTAAGTCAATTAAAATGGAAGCTATAAGGGCAACATAAGTACGCGCGTCAAGAACATTGCCTTTAGGCGCTAAGCACTACAGTTGTATCCGGATTGTCAGTACACACTCGCTAAGTACGCACATAAGCATACTAGCACCTGGTATGTACGGACAGGTCAACACATTTCCATACTATACTTAACGGCACTATCAATAACTAATAGGGAATAAAGAAAATTGTAATAGGAACTATTAGCAGGTTAGAATTTATTAAATGTTTTACGGAATAGTTATGAAAATAATCAACTTAACAATTTTTTTATATTGAACTACAAATTCATTTTCACCGAAAATATTTACAGATTAAACAGCGAAATTGAAGGCGTACTACATAACTTCCACAAAACATCATAATCAGCTCAAATCAATTAGTGACTGAATGCGGAAACACCCTAAATTGATGCGCAGCGTTTTCGAGATATTCAGTTTCTTACATTACAAAAACACTGTCCTTGAAATAACAAAACGTTTGTTGCTGCGAATAAAAACGTTGTTTAAATACGAGCCACTGCAAAATAACTTAGCCGCTAAGATATTTAGTTCGCGGCAAAGAAATATTACCTTACAGCAAAGCAACTACGGAAAACTTATGTTTTGTGTCACATTTCATTTTAAAAAAGTTTTCTTTGAAATTAATACAAATTTTTTGTAGCAATAATAATAATTTTTTTTCAACATAAAGCGTGTGTTAAAAATATAACTATTTTCAACACAAACATTTTAAAAATGTTCTTAATAATAACACAATTTTTGTTACCACTACTGTGACTTTCAAACAAACATTTTCTTTGCGGCGAAGTAACTTGTAGCAGTATTTTGTCGTTGCAACGGAAGTGTTTTTACTGTAAAGGAGTCCCAAAAACATGTTTCTAATTGCCGTCCAGTATTTTTGAAACTGTAGAAGCGTAATTTAAAAAGTGTTTTCTCTAGACTGTTAGATATACTGGGAACACGTTGATCAGTTTCACGTAATGTAAATACGCTACATCACCATCGTTCATACGTCAGACAAGGTCTTCCCTCAAGGCTGTTTAAGGACATTATTATTTTCTTTATTTCGAGTATAGTTAGCAGTATTGTTATTAACTTTACATCGTAATTTACCTCAGTTACGAATCTTTTAAATGTAAATTTTTTCTTATAAGTTAAAGAGAGTAGTTTCTATAATGTTTTCTACTATACGAAATGCGTTTCTTGAAGTCAAAGGAAAGACATAAAAGCAAATTATATTAAAGTCAGGCTCTTGGTTCGTTCGAGATTCAACTTTTAGCTAATTTTGTTTGAGTTTTATCGTTAAAATACGAGAGAGTAAGCAAAACAATAATTGTATACCCAACACACATACTCGTGACATTCAGTGACTCAGAAAATTGCTCGAAACTTTATTTAATAAAAAAAAAAGTTTTCTTAAAAGGGCGTTCAAGTGTGGAAAAATCATAATTTTATTTTTGTATAAAATAGGGTTAGATTCGTAGACACTATTTGAGAGTACATTTTCCTCTTACGAAAAAAATTTAGCTCAGCCAGTTTTTCCATAATGTCAGTTCAAAGTAAAAATTTGCATATTTTTACTTCAAGCAAAACTCGAAAACCAATAAACATAATGAAATGGAAAAACCACATCAAAACTACATGCCACTGTGTACAGCTTGAAATATATAGAAACGCTTTTCATAAACATTTTGTATTTTTAAAAAAAGTTTAAAAAGTAATAAAAAATTAGCAAATTTTAGAAAAATTGTAAAGGGTTTCTATATGCTTCAAGCCGTAGACCGTGGCATGTAGTTTTGATGTAATTTTTTCCATTTTATTATGTTTACTGGTTTTCAAGTTTTGTATGAAGTAAAAATATGCACATTTGGACTTTGAACTGACATTATGGAAAAACTGGCTGAACTAAATTTTTTTCGTAACAGGAAATTGTACTCTCAAGTAATGTCTACAAAACTAACCCTATTTTATACAAATATAAAATTACGATTTTTCCACAGTGGAACACTCTTAATATCTTCTTAAATTTTATGAGAATAAAGCTATAAACTGAAATATGCCATAAAATTGTATTATAAATTCAAATGTAGCCTACAATTTGTCTAAGGCGCGAAACGTTTTTCAATAGGTTTATTATTTAGACATCATTACCAAGTATGCAGTAGTTTTTAATAATGGGTTTTATTGTCAGTTATACAAAAACCTATATGTATCGACCGTACATCATATGTGAAATGTGATCTCGGATTGAGCAATGAAATCCAGGCGTGTAGCCAGATATTATTAGTTTCCAACTCATTTCATGATTTACATATGTATAACTATTTTTAGCATACGCAAAGTAGTTTTTTTTTAGTTTACAAGAACACTACGGATGAAACTTATTATTTAGAAGATTCTAGAAAAGAAGGTGAATAATTAAGTTAATTTTTTACCACACGCCATTACAGTCAATGAATGACGTGTGTTCAAAGTTACTCAAAAACACTATTGACAGGGCGAAGAAGGAAAGGAAACGAGGAGGAGGCGTAAGATGAGAAACAATTGGTTGCGTTTAACCGAAAAAATCTATCTGGCATATTTCCAATTAGTTAACTGGAAGTCAGTAAAAATAATATGATACAATTTATATCATCTTGTTAGCAATTGTGACATTCACTGTGCATAAAATATGAAACGGAAAACAACCACTAATCTACTAAAACTGCAAAACAGCAAAAAAAAAAATAATAACTACCATTAACGTTGACGTTGACAACGTAATAAATCCACCAAAACAAATAATCTTCCTGTAATTAATGTTTCAGCATTTTTATTTTTGCAAAACGAAATATCAAAATAGACACCGAACTACATAATACAAGAGCTGCGACTGTAAAATTACAAACCTGGAACAAATAGAAGAGAGGAAACTTAAAATAATTTAATGTCATTAGTTGCGCCTACGCTTATGAACCCACTGCATTTAAAACAATACAATACTTTTTAGAACAATAACGATCTGTTTTAACGATTCAAAGTAACAATAACGCGTACTTACAATAAACTTTCACCATGAGGTTGAAGATATCTTCATGCCCAAACATCATAGCGATATGCAGAGGTGTGTAACCCTGAAAACAAACGACATTATTATTATACAAATAATTCTTATAAATAAACACAATTAATTGAGGGTAGGTAATGGGACATTTCACGAGTTCAACGATCATGTTAGAATCCATTATCCTATGCATACTCAAACCCCGTATATTCGTTCATTGTCTGTTGTTATAGTGAATAGCACCTCATAGACAAATGGTCAGAGCTTGAGTATATACAGGATAGAGGATTCTAATATGTAGGTCCCTGAACACGCGAATTTTCATTTTCCCTATACTTATATACATACACTAAAAAATAAAACTTTTGACGTGCGATTATTCGTATCATCAGCAACTTTAAAATACATCGTGTTAAACTACTGGATAACACCTTAATACATAGGCCTACATAACACTAATATGCAATTGTAGATTAATGAAAAAAAAACTGTTACAATAGTATTTATACTGAAAATATATTACTACATGCAGGCCTATACTTCAGGACCCAGGCCGAAAACCTGAGATAAATTTCAGGCAGTGATTATCGACACGGTAACTAACATAAACCAATCTCAAAATCAACATATCTACCGCAGAAGAATGTGGCTTACTAAGGGTATTCTGAATAAAGTATTGAATAAACCTTATCAGCTGAATAGCTTAGATATTCGAATTAAAATCATCGGATATCGCCTACTCGGCAGAGGCATGTTGAGGTTTGAACTCTGTTAAATGGAAGTTAACCAATATTTAATGAATATAATGTAATATTGAGATCCGTACATTTGTTGAACTCCGGAGCTAGGCGGTAAGTTAAAACATTTTTCATGATACGTATTATAATAAAATTAGATATGAAACGAACACATTCTGCGTACGACGAACACGAACATCGATCGTATTTAAGCGTTTGCAAAATCTCGCGAGGGTAGGGTAGATAGAACAATATTTAAGGTTACTTTGCGTAAACATTAATACGAGTAAAATTCACTCGTGCCCAAATACTGATGTCATCTGTCACAGGCGGAAACACTGTTGTATCTACGGAAACATCTTCGTGCAGGGCTGCCAATATCACTGCCAAAAAAAAAAATTCTTAACGCGAGACGGTCTATATTGTTCTGGTATGAGAACCCTTCCTTATATGCAAAGGAAGCGTACAGCGTAGTAAACCTCAGTATTCAACGTCCTTTTATATATATATATATATATATATATATATATATATATGTATCAGATTTATATCTTATTTTAGACATAAATTTTGATTCAATCTTCCTCTTAGAAAATTTGTGCATCTCTCATAGTTATTGCGTAATGACTCGTAAACTTCCAAATTTGCACTTTACGGTTTTATGTACGCCACTAAAACCCACTGACATACCAAACCGAAAAACTTCGCTGTGTAGCCTATAACAAAGTTGTAGGCAATGACTTGACACATATAAAAACAAAAAATATATGTATATGTAATTGTATTTTAAAAAATTAAATTTTTAAATTTTCAATTTTTATTACATACAAAAATATTTTAATTTTTGTTTTTATATGTGTCAAGTAATTCCTACAACATTGTTATACACTGTGAAGTTTGTCGGTTTGGTATGTCAGTTGGTTTCGGTAGCGTACATAAATTTCCTAAGAGGAAGATTTAGTCACAAATTATGTCTAAAATAAGGAAAAGAAATATTTGGTAAATAAATAAAGACGTTGAAAACTGTGGTGAACCGCGCCCTTTAAGGAGAAACCCCTGCAGACAGAAGTATCAAGGTCGCTGAGGGGGAATCAAAGCAAAATTTAATTGTTTTAGTAATTTTCATATTTGAACGATATATGGTTTGTTTTTTAGACATATATTGTGACTTTTTTTACTGCAGTGAAAGTCCAAATTTCCATAAAACTGTTTTATGCTACTAAGGAGAACCAACTGGCTTTCAGAAATGAAATAATTACCAAAACTTGCACAAAAACTGCATTGAATATTTTGAATTTATACAGTGAAGGAGATTTACCGTCCGGTATTTTTTAATTTTCGTATGTGTGTGTGTGTAATATATAAACGCATGTATTGGTGTATCCCGCGACACTATTCCTCAGTGTGAATTATTTCCTTTCAGTAAGTTGGTTTTATTTTCTAGGGAAAAAAAAACGTTTTATACAAACTTGGACTCTATGCTATTATACAAAAACTATAAAAGCCCAAAACGTTTCATTACAGTAAAAAAATTTTCACAGTGTATGTCTTACAAAACAAGCCATATCTCGTACAAAGTTATAAATTACTAAATCAATACAATTTATTGATGGACTCCCCCCTTAAAACACGCCCCAACATACTTCCTCTAGTAGACGCGATATCACGGAATAAGTTCATAATAAACACATGACGAGTATTTAACGTGTACTTAAGGTCGAGAGGGGACTGTCTATCGCTATGTGACCACCAGGAAGCCATGATGCCGTAAGGTCCTGACCTACTTCAATCGACCGTCGCAACCACTTCCACAACCAGCCCGGCCTGGGTCAACACTAGGTAAGAGACGACGAACTACAATTATGCATTATCTGGACTCTTTTTAGACTACTGTGGCCAAATAGCATTGACAAAAACTATCCCGCGTGTAACCATAACGGTAACTGGTGCATGTCAACAATTATATGTAACTAGCAGACCTCGATAGAAGTTGGCCTGACAATGTATACATAAAAATGGGCGTTGTCGGGATGTTGGCCGACCTGAGAACTCCACCCCCATCCCCTTATGACCTATATGCCTTAAGGGGAAGCTAGGTATAGAAGTCGCTGCGCTGCATCGCCATCTAGTGGTGAGTTGGCGAGTTAAGAGTAAAACAGATAACAAAAAAATACTTACATGTGTCAAGTTTCATGATTATTACTAGTCAAATAATGTCTGAGTTTATCGATCTCACACACACATATATACATACATGTAGAATCCTGATTTTACGAGTACTCGATTTACGAATAAGCGATTTTACGAGGTCATTCTCGGGCACTGTGATGCCAACCCCCCCCCCTCCCGTTTTAGAAGTACTTGATTTAAGAGACAGCGATTTTACGAGACAATTTTTACGAAATCAATATTGGGCACGAGGCCTCGTAAAATCGGGGTTCTATCTGTGTGTATAAATAATGACTTTTGGTCCAAACTACAAAATGTTTATTATAACAGAATAACTTATGCTGCGGAATGAAATGTAAAAGACAGTAAAAAGTAATTATTTTGAATCCGTAACAATATAATAATGTTGCACGGCCGCGGCAATGATGACCAGGTGGGAGGGGGAGGTGGTAGGGTTGAGGCAGTTTAGGTCGGCGTGCTGCCGGGCGGCTGTGATGTGCCGCGATATTGGCGTGTTATCGCTGCGAGATGACGACCTGTCAGGTGGAAGAGCCCAGGTGGGCGCGTCACTGCGCCATGTTTGCCGACGTCAATCAGGCGGCCGATACAGGCTCCCCCATCCCCCAATCATCTCTCTTCTCTGGCGCCGATTGCCCCGTTGTTTGCCTACCGGAAGTCGGCGTCACACCCGCGTCGAGGGGCGCTCGACGTCCCCCCTCCCCAACCTATACCTGCTCGCGTCATAGATGGGCGAAGGTGACATTCCACGGCGTCATTCAACGAGCCTCGACTTGCAAGTAGCACATTCATCCATTTTATCGACTCTCAGCTATGCTGCTCCGACTTGGTATACAAATGAATGCTAAATACTTTAAAACCATGATCCATCATATTTTCTACTGTTTTCACAGAAATTATTTTTTTATTCCTAAACGAGAGAAGATGTCGAAAAACTGTTGCACTATGTAGCCAAATTTTTCCTAGATAAAAATACTTAGTTCATTGTAGCTTAAACCATTGTCTAATGTGCGCGGTTTTTAATAAAACTGTGCAACAGTTTTTCGCTATCTGCTCTCGCTTAGTATTTAAAAAATAACTATCGTAAAATCGGTAAAAATTAGGATCACGGTCTTAAGGGCGCCGTCTACTAGAATCGTGAAGAGGCGCGCAGACCTTTAACAATCCTGATTTCATTCGAAAACCATTCAACATGTTGTCACGCGGTTAGGCTACGAAAAGCATTTAAGGATCTTAGTACAGGTATATAATTTTGCCATTAACTGTTATCGTTCCTAACAAGTACTTTTTTGAGTGCGAAAGTGACCGAATCGGGACTTTTGACGCTGATTTTTATGTAAGAGTAATCATTTTCACGATATTCTGAATATTATAAACCTGTAGAGCGACTCTTTCCCTTTCGTCGCGTAAGATAAAATGATAGTGTTGTCGCTGAAAGTCCCATAGTAAAAACGGTTCAGCGGGAAGCTTGCACGCTAGTTCAGCGCTTGGCTCGTTGAGGCGACGCGGCATTTGATATGCGCTTCAAAGTCAACCGTACTGCTCCGTCGCTTTTGAGCCTCTCACGCGCGGGTAGACGTTAAAGTAGCCGTCTGGGAGGACGTATTTTGCGAGTTCAAGGTCTTGATGTGGGGAAGCATTAGGACGAGACAGTGCGTGCATAACGCCTCACCATAGCCTCTATGGCACAAATCACTTAACTGGTATGCAGTGTTCTCGCCGACAACCCGCCTCTATGGGACATGTAGTGGTGACCTTGTCATTTTCTGACGTAATGTTAACAGTAAAGGATTACTATGCAAGTCTATGCCCTTAAAGATTCTGCACCAAGATTTCATGCTTGAAAAGGCTAGCAAAAACAACAATTTTCTCCATTTTCCGCCACTAGCAAATATATGCTTTACTCATTACTGGATTACTGGTGTGCCTGAAATAGGTATACAAACGTGTGACGTACTTTAAATGCTATTCCTAAGCAGTTATGAATCATGCGTGTTTAACAGTTCTCGAATAATCTGGTAACATCGAAGCTCTGCACACTACATCGAAGCCAATATGAACCCCAAAATAATATAAAAAAGACAATAATTCAAAACAGTATTTACTTTCTCAGTTAATATTTTCACGAGTGAAATATTTCTGGAGCACGATCTTTGAACCTCTCCAAAAAGCTATCTTCATAATAGCATCTAAATTAGCGATATTAATTGGTGGTAAGTTAAGACTTCAATGTCTTGTATTTACCGGAGTGCAGTCTGTGAATTCATTGGGCACGAGCCTTTATGTGATGAGAATTACGTTCGTAACCCCCTTATAGAATCTTTGTCACTAACGTAAGGAATAACTATTCGTTTCAAGAGTTCTCTGAAGTAGACCACAACAGTGTCGGCCAGTGAGAGAAGTCGAGCGAACATAAAACAACATGCAATTTAGTCTGCTGGCGGAAAACAACGGCACATCGCACACCCCTACCAGTTTATATTATTTATCAAAAGCCCGTAACATTAACTCAGATATACGAATTACGTGTAATAACTTGTTTTAAGTAATTTTTTATGAACTGATATGTATGCATCGTGGTCTGTACTATCGGACGGACAGTTGTCGATAAATAAATTAAGTGTAGCACAAATATATAGATGTAATTAAATATTTTAAAAAATCTGAGAGCATCGCTGTACATAAGATCTATTTTCATCATCATTCAGACACTTTTAACTTATCTCGGAAAGTTTTTCACTGCTTTATTTTTAGGTATAACAAAAATAGTCCGTTTTTCAATTCAAAGTTTAATTTATTGCAGGAAATAGGCAAGATAGAAGAAAAGTTGGTATTACTTTCTTATACTGGTTGGTAGCTTTATGCATTGACGGCCCAATTCATTAGGAAAAAATATATTTTTCAAATTCTATATTTTTGCGTAAGGTTGTCCATTATATAGAGAGAAATATGCTCTGCCTAGTTGAAAAAAGAAACAACACCGAAATCCACTTGTTTTGACAATATAGCACTTAGTTATGTTTAACACCGAAAAACTAATATTGGTGGAAATTTATTTCAATTGTGATAGTTACACTGTAAACTTTTTACCACCGTAAATAGCTACCTATGTACTTTCCCTCGAAAAGAAAACACGTTAACATACACTTTATACAGAAAAATACTAACAGTTATGTAGACGGTTCACCATCAAGTTCGTACTTTTGAAGAACGTCTTGCCTAGAAGAATTTAAAAAAATTAATTTCGTTTTGTCCTTAGACGTTGACATTTGAGTTATGTACAATCTACGTCCTTTACTGTTGCTTGGCAGGAGAGTACAAATTATCTGAATGGAAAAACGTAACTAGGGTTTTAAAAGTGCTCACTTAAAACTAAACAACCTATAACTCATTTTTCTCAAAACAAAATCTCCTTGTTCCCGTTTGGGCCACCGATATTACAACTTGTTAACACCAGTCGCGAAGACACCGTACACCAGCCCTACTGATAAAACACCAGGCAAGCGAGAAAATGTGGTGTGTTCGGACCGCTGCACGAGAACACGGTGTTAGACCGATGCCAGGTCGGTGCGGTGAAACGAACACCAGCGTTTACGACCGCGCCTGTCTGATTAATACGCCGCGACACGTCCTCGGAGAGCTATTTTCAAAGTCTCCTTCCCGCGGGCACACGTGCACTCATCTTTCAAGCTCGAGATACACTCGCCTAGTCAACACCATTACCAAGTCTGCCACTACACTACACAAAAAACTGACCAGAGGTTCTTTAAAAACACATTCCTACTAACCCACAGAAGATTCTTCTGCGTGTCAATCTGCAAGCTTGTATACATTCACAAACGCAGCTAATGTATCATATGGTGGCAAAACCATTTACCACAAGCAGGGGTGAGTTTCGTACACTTGTTCATAGTTATTTTCTGGGTTAGTACCTGCGATTAAATATTAATGTAACTTCATGTGCACAAACACTAATTTGAATTTGGCACATGCTAATTTCACTCAGGACTGCCCCATGTGGGGATTTTTTAAATTTATTTTAATATCCCAAAGTCACCCCCAGTCCCGACATTCAGTTAACTGATATGGCAGCCGGATACCAGCAATGTTTTCATTTATAACAATTCCATTTACACGCAATCACTCGAGACTTGCGACCAGAGTGTTTACGTGAAGCTAGGAGTAATGTAGCATCACAGCATCCCAAGTTTCAAATTCCCAAACATCTGAAGTTAAGGGCGCTGCCTACCTCACACTTAAAATGCATTGCATGTGTTCGTAAACAGTTTTTACTAAACTTTTTCACATGCGCCCATCGCGTCAATGTACGAAAATAAAACACTTCAAAAATGGACTGAATTCATTTTGTTAAGGAAGCCGCGCTGGCCGAGTGGTCAGACCATTCGCCTCCCACCAAGGCGATCCGGCTTCTATATTCCCGACGGGGTCAGTCCCCGGATTTTCGCATGTGGGAATCGTGCCGGACGATGCCGTGGGTCTGCGGGTTTTCTCGGGGATCTCCCGTTTACCCCACCCTTATCATCGGTGCTGCTCCATACACACATCATGTCACCCCTCACCAGCGCTTAAGACCTTGATGTTAAGCGCTGACCAAAATCTCTCACTCACTCATATTGTTAAGGCACCATGCTCATTAAAACACTGTTTCCAAGCCATCCATCATAGCTAAAAACTACCTATTCAGACTGCCGTACTTCAAAATGTACTAACCGGATGTTCGCGCAACTCAGATTGAGACGCGCACAGTACTTTGGTACAGACTTTCCACCAATAAAATCTGGTCACCACTGAAAATCCCACAGTAAAAACAGATCGGTGGGAATATTACAAGCTAGTTCAGCATTTGTCTCGTTGAGGTGATGCGGCAATTTATGCGCGTTTCAAGGTCGTCCTTATAGCTCCGTTTTACAGTGCACGTAAAGTAGAGCAAATTTTATTAACAACCATCGCAGTAATTCAGTAATGTGTGCGATAGTATATACATATAGTGTGAATTAGCACATAGGTAGTTCACGTTAATATGAGCACTTCCCAATACTTATAATAATATAAAAAATTACTTATTGGGGCTATAGAAGTACAATTTTGAGAGTTATGAAATGTTTGCTACAGTTTTTAGTTAAGTGAAAGTTTTCGTATAATAAATAGAACACATAGAGACAGCACATGTTTGTTAAAAACGTCAATTTCAAAGGCAGATGTATTACCGCGATCCTAGCTCACTATATATATATATATATATATATATATATATATATATATATATATAATACATATATATGTGTGTGTGCGCGTTCGCATATTGCATAAATACACATCTATGCACACATGCAATAACATAAACATACGCATATGTGTAGACATTAAATAACCAGTGCTGATGGGCCTGTTCAAGCCATAATCGGTCTCGTATAACTATTTTCATACTTTTGACATTTTTTTTCTGAGAAATGTGTCTTGCAGTTTCATTGTTTGGAGCTTTAAAGCTACCTGGCTTCCTTGAACAGCACTGTCTACACAATCCAGTTTACACATACTTTTCTCAGAAATGAACTTTCCAAATATGGAATACTTACATTAGAAAGACTGTGTGTAACTAACAAAGTGTCCAGTACACACTTTGCTAATGTCTGTTAAGCGCAAATACAGCTCAATTCTTCGTAAGTGATCTCCCCGTTATTTTTTTTTTGTAGCACCACACATACGGAAGAGAAGGTACGGAAAAGGTTCAACCCCGCAGACGTAATAATGCTGAACCAAGACAGAACTGGAAGTAACTTTTTCCCTAGATTCAGCGTTCTTTCCGGGCATATATGTACTGCGGGTTGCATTGTAATTAACGTTCAGGGGCAGGCTCTTCTCCCTCATATCGGTTATCAGAAACCACTTTTTCACAGATTGCAGTCTTGTTATTATTAACCACGCCCAGACATTCATTATTTTTTTCTCTATACTTTTGATTATTGTAACACATGTTGGTTTTCAATGTAGAAATTCAATCACGAATTTCTCCCTGACGGCCGTACCCAGAAACATAATTTTCACGACGATGAATCTCTACATTGTTTCGTCACAAACAAATCATAAATTTGTACGTAATTTTTTTGGTAGCAAGTAACCTCTTAGTTTTCTAGATTTCTGCATCCAAAGTATCCCAAATTTTGTTATTAAAATTAGCCAAAGTCAAGCGACACACACACACACACACACACACACACACACACACACACACACACACACATATATATATATATATATATATATATATAGCGAACAGTGTCTTATTTCGTAAAACGCCTATCTAGGATTTTCCATCGTATGACTGCTCATAGTATTGAATTTTTCCACAGCGTTCCGTTCAAAAAGTTATGAGTTTTCTGAACCAATGTGAAAAAAGTATACCTAGCATGACCTTAAGATTTGCGTCAGCCAAAAACCATTTTTATTACACAGCTTTACCTAATTCTTTACTAGGAATCATCTCGCAGAGTTCATAACATACTTTCATTAACAACCTGTGTACACATACTTAGAATATCCGGCAAACATTATGTCAGGCGCAACACAAAGACACACAAATAAAACGGCAAAAAACCCAAACGAAATACTGTAAATAGGACAACCTAATTAACATGGCAAAGACAATTACTGGGGCGGAGACCATAGTGCACACAAGACTGAATGATACAGTGAAGACTTCACAGACGTGAGAAAGGATGAAAGGAATATTTTAGCACCTAGTTTTCAAAGCAATTATTTGTGGATGTTCGACATTACTTTATAGGTTAGATTAATAGAAACTCAAACAGTACAAAAATAACATTTTAAGTGGAAGAAGCTGAGAGCTATAATTCGAAATGAAGGTGCATATAATAAAAAAAATAACGGTAAAACGGCCATAGCTCGAAACATTCCGCCAAAAGTTATATTTTATAAAAAAACACTATCAATTGCAACAATCAATACTCTTGAATTAAAGAACACGATGAATATAAAAAATCGAAACCATGATCAAACTAGATAATAATCTACCGAATGTTGCAAAATTCCATGTCAATATTCTGAGGAAACAATTCTCACGTGTAGAGGAACAAAACATGTTCTAGGGACATAGGTCCGAAAACGCACCGTTTCTGCGCTACAGTTCGCAATACATGACGCGGGCAGGATCATGTTGCTCTGGAGCGCGATCGCAGCTGTAGGCAGGCCCATGCCAGATGAGTCGTACTAACCATTGAATTGGACGCACACATTTCCCGCTCTAGCATCGAGGTGGATCAAGCGTCGCGTGTGCATCACTGCAGGAAGAGGTTCAAAATGGATCATTCCAATGTTGAGTTAGCTGATGCACATTTTCTGTATGGGTTGGCAAACGATAACAGCAGCGCCGAAACAGGGCTTGTATCGTGCACGCTTCTCACAACGATGGTGTCCAGATAGACGTACATTTGAAGCAATCCATCCCCGTCTTATAGAGCACGGAGCCTTCAAACCAGTCGATCGTGACAAGAGGACGGCCGAGAAGGACGAGGACGCCCGCGTTCGAAGAGGCACTCCTGCATGAAGTGGACGAGAACTCCAACGTCAGCACACGAAGAGTAACTACTAAATTTAATGTGGACCATACGCTAGCTTGGGGAGTGAGAACATGTTGATTCCGTACCATGTAGGCTACAGCGTGTTCATGCTCTCCCCGACACCTGCAGATTTTACTGTTCGTCGTACGTTTTGCCTTTGGTCTGGCGGACAATACTTGAACCCTGCCTTCTGTGAAACGGTCATATTTACTGATGAAGCAACATTTAAACGGGACCGTATAATTAATTATCACAATGAACACTTCTGCGCCCAGGAAAATCCTCATAGTATGGTGCAAACACGTAACCAGCAACAGTTCCCTTTCAATGTTTGGGCTGACATTTTCTGCCACGACAACTCAATGGTGAGACATACAAAGTCTTCTTAACGAACGACATACCTGTTTTGTTGGAAGATGTACCATTACACATACGACAGAACATGTACTTCAAGCATGATGGAGCTCCTGCGCACTTTTCTGTCCGTGCACGACGGCGCCCCGATGCAATGTTTGGTGAGTGTTGGATAGGTAGAGGTGGTGAGACACCTGTCCATGCCATGGTTATGTGATATAATAATTTAAAACTGTGTGTAGTGACGCTGTCTTAGACTGCCCTGTTCGACCACGCTTGATACTCTGAACGAGTTTGAAAAACAGGAAAACATTTTTTTTTTTCCTCACCACATTTTCTGGTTTGGACGTCTTCTTGAATACAGAGGTTGATCAGTGAAGATTAT
>PNEQ01054820.1:0-28297 GCA_003012365.1 Medauroidea extradentata
GACACAGGAGTAATTGTGTGCATAACTAATTGTGTTGTGAGAGTTCTAGTTGATTACTGTTTTGTGTATTTCATAGCTTTGTGAGCTATTAAATCCAGTACTTAATTTAACTCTTTTATTTGTAATTATAGACCTCTATCCCAAAGAACTCATGGGAATTGCCCACAGATAAAGTTTGTGTGTTCTCAAACTTGTAACAGTACGTTTCTCATTCCACATATTGGAAGGGGGGAGGGGAGAGTGGGTTAATTTTTGTTTGAAACAGATCGACTTGCGCTACAGCTCATATTACGATGCAACATGCCATCTTTGTATATAGGATGCCGCCGCCATGTTATCTGGTTTGTAACTCAACACCACGTGCCAAGACTCGTATTGCTAAATACCGGGGCACCACGGCCGTCTTGTCCGGTTGTATAGATTAGGCTCGTATTTCGCCGACGACTCCCGTATTTGTTTTTTGACATACTGGCCGCACAAATGTTGTCCGCTTGCCGCATGCAGCCTGCGGGCCGCCTGTTGGACAGCCCTGGTCTACAACTCTCAACACATGCAGGGATTATTTTACTGCCAATTGATACAATGACCCCTCTAGATTAAACGTTGTTGGTTGATGCTGGATTAATATATGTAACTTATAGGACATATCTTATTTGGAATTTGAACAGGAAAATGACGAGCTGTTCATTCAAACATGAAGCAGAACGCTTGGAGACTTTCAGTACCTGGCCCGTCTCGTTCATGGATCCAAGTAGTATGGCAAAGAATGGGTTCTACTACACGAAGCTGGACGACATTGTGAAATGTGCATTCTGTGGCATCTCTCTACAAAGCTGGCGGGAAGGAGACAGCGTGGTGGCAGAACACAGTCGCGAATCCCCGAAGTGTCCATTCTTGTGCAAACTACCTGTCGGCAACGTGCCACTCTGTAGCCCGTCTCCTGTGGAAGAGCGACCATTCTTCAGTAAAGACTGTTGCAGATGCAGTAGTATGCATACGTCTCCTTTCTCACATCCAGTGCAAGGTAGGTTTACATTCGCTTGTTCTTTCATCCTCTTAAGTGAATTGATGTTGTATAATTTGTTAGCTTAATTTTATTTTAGTTATACGTATAGTGATTGCATGCTGTATTTATAATCCCATATTTTTCCAGCTACTGAAAAATTACAATTTAACCAAATAAGTTGTAAAATGGGTAAAAGTGTGTACTGTGAGTTGCTGGCAGATAAAAACAATAAAAAAGAAAGGGTGGTAAAATAAATATTTTGCTACATGATTTTAACCTTGTTGAGTTATTATTTTACTTGGGCTGTACAACAAGTGTGGATGCGGCAAGCTAAATCTACCCGTGGCTGACGCTGATTCTTAGGTCAACGTTAATAAGAAAAGAAGCAATATGAAAAGCAACCTTTGACATTACAAAAACTTTTAATGTTGTTTAAATTGTTGTGCTTCTAGATTATGTGATTGTTAGCACTTGTGTGTAAAAGAATAGCTAGTTTCCTTCAACTATGAACGTGTGTTCCCGGGAAATAATGTTATCTATTCTTTTGCAGCACACACTTTTGGTGAATAGTATTTAAATTGTAAACTTGTGGTTATTTGTCATCAGATGTTTGTTAAGTTGGTTAAATGATTGTTTATCTGACAGTATTAAGATAATTTTTTTGTGAATAATTCTATTGGCTATTGTAAGGGTGTTCAGGTGGAGAAAATTGGTACTTTTATATTTGTGTGAAATTGTGTTAGTTTCATAGTAGAGGTTATGTACATTTTCCTTTTACAAAATAAATTTAGCTCGGCAAGTTTCCGTATATCATTTCAAAGTCAGTTTTGCATGTTTTTCGTTCTTATAAGCTGCAAAAACCAATGAGCATAATGAAACGAAAATATTCACATTGAAACTCCATATCAGGGGCTACTGCTTGACGTGTTTTAAAATACATTAGGCCTACAGAATATTTCTGAAATTTGGAATTTTTTGCCTCTTTTGTCAATTTTTTTAATACAAAACTATTTTTCAATTAAATTTTAAAACATGTCGAGCAGTGGCCCATGACATGTAGTTTCTATGAAATTTTTTTTATCTCATTATGTTTATTGCTTTTTGTAGTTTATAAACACTAAGTATTTCCTACAAACATAAAATTATGATTTTTCCTCACTTGGATGCCCTTAAAAATGGTGCCTTCTCCCGGTACACAGGAAGTAGACCCTATGTACCACGTTTTTTTGTAATTAGATATTAAATATGATTCTGAAATCTGTTTTGATAGCATTAAAATAATTTGATTAATGAAATTATAATAACATTCAATAAATAATCAAAAATTTATAAAAATATTTAAACAATGAAGCTAAACTTTTTTTTTTTTTAAATATTTTGTAATGCATAATTTTAACATAAGTTTCATAAGTTTATTAAAGTCAGCTATCAATTTTCCAGTACCGACAATGACAGTCTAGAAGTGATAATCCTCAGAAGCAGGAGGAGTAATTGGATATAAAAAAAGTTTACTCAAAATAGATACTGTAGGAAAATAAGTTACTTGCAATATATTTCAGCCACTCTTTGTTGTGATTCTTTTTTCAAAATCAAGGTGTACCTACCACCTGCACATGTGTTTTAACAATAGTTGCCACAAAACGACACCTCTCTGGCTTCTGCCTGCTCCCTCCTGTAACTAACCAGCCTCTTCCAAGGTTGTTCACTCAACCTTGTCTTATCGTGTGCACTTCCATGATGTCTTGTGCTCTTATTATTCATATGCAGTTGAACCTCATTAATCAAGGATGGTCAGGTCTTAACACAGTCACATATTAACCATTTAAAGCCCGAAAATGTTGGTCACATCTGTGTGATGGCTGCTGTAACATAGACATAATGTCCGAACTTTAGTTTCACTTGCTACTCCGCTGACACCGGATAAAGTGAAGGAAATATTAATGTCCATAATTATTGTTATATTTTGATAACAAGCTATTTTACTTACCCATACATTATCAGATCAGTAAAACTTGGATTCCATTCACTTAAAATTATTTTTCTGGCTCAATGAGAACCTCTCTGTGCTATCATTTTATTTTTATGATGTCTAAATTTCAATGTAAATTTAAATATTGAGGATGAATCATTTTACCATTCCATAAATTAAGTCACCAGGCTTGTCAAAATGCAATTCCATTTCACTAAAAAACTGCACCCCACTCTGTGTTCATTCTTTTTTCTGGTCCAATGAGAGGTGACGAGAACCTTACTACTATATCAGTATAATAATTTTTTAGTAAGGTATCCACCTCCAATATAAATTAATTTTTATGACAAATAATTTTCTGTGTAAATTAGCAGGCTGGTATAAATGTGAATCCCAATCATTGACAAATTGTGTCCAGTTTGTCGCTTTATGATTTGTTCTGGCTCAGCAAGAGGTGATGAGTACTTTTTGGTGCTAATTTTATTTGTACTGCATCTGTCTTTCAAAGTAAATTTATGTTTCACAGTGAATGATTTTATGACCTGTAGTTTGCTATGTCGGCAAAACTTCAATTCGTGCTCGCTAAATGTCGTGTATTCCTCATTTTTTATTCTTTAATTTGTATAATATATAATGTGGTTTATTTAAATTAAATTTGTGTAATGTTATAAATTTATATTGCTTTAAAACTATTTTTGAAGTCCGTCAGTGTACGCTGTGGTACCAATGAGTGCAACATGCGCATCTGTTCTTCTGACGGCAGATGTAGAAACAAACTTCTGTCTGCAAAATCTGTCATAATATTACAACATGCAAGTGTTCTTGCAAATATTTACAGTTTTAGAGCAAGGTTAGTTTTTACTTAAATTAACAATTTGTGTGGCATTCTGAATTTTTTGGCTCGAAAATATTTTTAAGATGTCAATTCCTGCTACCTACCTTTACCTTAGTGTCAAATAATTCGAAGGTGAACTTATCATATGTAACTACTGTGCAGTAAAAATGAACAAAATTCCATATTTTGAATGTTGGTAGTGATATAAATTATAACCAGTATTTTTATAACTCTCAATATAGAAATAGGCTTACAGATGAATTATAGATGTGCTTTATGATACTTTATATACTAATCTGTCAGCGGCTGCTTGTGTACCTATTCCTCGGTTTGCACGTGTGTACAAACGTGTTTGTCATGTGTGAATGTACATGAATTATTGTATGTGTAGGAGAAAATTTGAAAAACACAAAAATCATAATCTCCCTCCAAATATTCCTTTACTGTTGCCTCCTCCAACCCTAAGCAGCTAATTTACTGTTCATTATATTTTTGTTCACAAACACTGAAGCATAGACTTGTTGTATTGGAAGTTGTATTATATCTCAGCTGTAGAGTCTTCACATGTGACAAATTTGTTATAGCAAGGGCTTGCCAGGCACAACCGATGAATGTGTTTGTCAGTGATCACTTAATTTTTTAATAATTTCTTCCTTTACTCATGGCACACTGCAAATTGGAGAATATCGTAACTACCTGCCACTAGCAGACTTATTAGTCAGACAGACAACTTTAAGCATTGTTTCTCTTGCTACAAATGAGTGATTCGTCACTGTTCATATTGAGCCGTGCCAAGCTGCGCACACACCCAATTAGTACCCCCTTTCTCTAAGGAATTCGTAATATATAACTAAACCAAGAGGGCAAAGAGCACAAGTAATCACAAAATACCTTTTATGCCTCCCTGGGATGTCATCTTAAAGGAATCCAAAAAACATATTCTTATAAAAAATAAATTGAATTCTTTCTCATTCAAGACAACTAAGAAAATGAGAATGTGCGTTTTCATCAACACTTTACTCAACCAATTAAATTGACACAATTATTTACATTATTCACATCGCAGATTCGCACATTTTAATTAATAAACAGCCAGTCCTTTTTATCCACTTGACATACGAATACATACAGACGTCTTAACCATCTTTCACATAATTTCATCAGTTACATTAAAAGACCATTTCACTCTCTCAGTTACTCCGCACCTCTCGTTCATACAGTTCCCATTCAAATGACGTTTTTCTCGCAACTGGAGTAATACCTCGTTGCTCGCTCCCGACGGAAGTCTGTACATCATCAAAAGTTTCGCCCACACCACGAAGTGACCAAGCTGTCTGTTGATCCGAAGAAGCTGACACCAAGGCCACAGGAGACATGCCTCACATACCTCCAATTCCCACATCGCATACTGCAAACTCCACATGGAGTTGCATGACAGCAAGTTGCAAAATCGGATTATGATCGTCAATGTCGCCGATTTCCGAAAGGTGGAAAATAAATCCATGTCTGCTCATCGTCTTCACAAAGACCAAAGTACATACCAGAATTTAGCACAGAACTCAACCGAGGTCCAAAAACATTGGCTGGGCACTTGGCGCCATCCCCATCAGTTTACAATTACACTACAACTGCTCTGGTCGGCTCTTCTAGACGCAGTGATGGTGCTCGACGACATCTGCTAGCTCTCCCTTATACCCCGCCCTTCCCTCGAGCCGCCACCCTATGTCATCCGCAACCATGCAGCGTGCTCGGTGGCCAATTGGAAACATCACACGGCAAACAAACGAACACAAGAGCTTCAGCCCGGAAAAAAGGGGACTTCTATCCACTAACACTCTGAAAAAGGAGACCACCACAATTCAAAACCTAGGATTGCATCTGAAAAAGTAAAAATCAATGAAGTGAAATCACAAAATATCGGTGAGAATAAAAAAGAAAGGAAAATCTTAACCACTTACCAAAACGAAACAAACTATCAAAATAAATAACTTCGACTTAACGTCAGCTCAATATTGTTTACTGTAGTTTATCACAGTGTTTTGTGGTGGTACTTTGCAGTTGTGGACAGCAGTCATTTGGGAGAGTTATCACTGAGGACTCTAGGTTCGTTATGTGTGCCTGCATTCCCACAATACAGTACCTCTGAGGCACGCCTCGCCTCGTTCAAAGACTGGCCGTCATCTTCAAAACAGAGACCAGACAGTCTTAGTGAAGCAGGTTTCTTCTACAATGGTGAGTGTTTTTTTGTATTGAAATTTCTTGACGTACCATTTTTACTTAAATATCATACCGAGTTGATTCCTAATGTTTACTTTAAAGAAGTAGTGGGTCATCGTACAGTTGCAGTACGTATGAATACACTTTTTTTTTACAAAACTACCTATTGTGTGTGTTACAAATTCTTAGTAATACGAAAAGAAAACATATTTTAGTTAATAATTGTTGCACAATTCTAAAACACTACATTTAAAACACTGTTTCCGAGACTTCCCGCTTAGGTAGGCCTAAAATGTTAATTTTTCTGCAGTTAAATCTCGAAATCTGGTGCTTAGATTTACATGTGACTGCCCAAGGTCCCATAGTTATAGAAACACAATCCTGTATCTCACTTCTTCAGATCAAAGAAGCATCTTTGTACTACTATAATAACTGGGTAAACTTATTAAAGTTGTTTCACAATATTTCACATTTTCATGCTATTTAGTTTGAAAATTGTTTTCAACAGAATTTGAGTGTGAACTGTTGCAAAAGTAGCAATGAAGATGGTACCTAGAGATAAATTTAATATGTACAGTTCATTCCATATAAGAATTCCATTATTTGACAGATCATAAAAAATTAGGACAATGTAAACAAAAACATTATGTATCCTTCCACCACCATGTGCTTTCTAGCTGACAATCAAAACATGTCAACAGTTAAGGTATATTGTGATTGCAATAACATCCTAAGTGTGTTGTGAGTTTCTTTTGGTTATTTTTAGATCTCAGACAAGTAGGTAATTTGTTTTAAATACTGGCGGCACAATAATCTTACTAGGGTTAGGTGGGTAATGTTAATGGAAAATTATTTCATATTTCTGCAATGGATAGCCTACTCTTCAGTAATTGACTTCATATAATAATACAAAACTTGACATTATTTATTCTATATTTTCCTAAGTATGCTCGAAATTGTAACTTTTAACGGCATTACCAAAAAAAGTTTGGGTAAGTTATGTTTTTTTTTCTACTTGACACCTAAAAAATTTAAATAATATTAGCTTGTTTGGTTGCAACAAACTGAAGTTGCAAGAGCATATGACAGTGCAAGCAAACACTTTAAACTAATATAGTTCATGTAAGCATTAACATATTACAATTATTTTTCGTGTTGCCTTCGATTTGGTTCTGCACTATCAGATCATAAAGCCATATAGGCCTAGTTTAAGTTTCAAGCAGTAGACTATCAAAAATACTTACTTTTTGTGGTAGGGTCTACCTTCGAAATATCAGTGTTGTAGTTGTGCAACTCACAATATTAAAAAAATAACTTGTCAACATATTTCTTGTAGACTACATAGCAGAAATTTGCACTCTTACAACCTAAACGGAAATAATATATCAATAAAAAGCATAAGTAATAAACAAACACGGGTAGGCCTTATTGCCCAGATCAGCTTTAAATAATTTTGTTAAGTAACACATATTATTAAACAAGTACACTTAATGACCAGAAAATACATAGGCGTAGGTCTTCTGGGGTGTGGTTTTTTTTTTATAATAAAAAAATATGTAGGCCTACATTTTTGCAGCTGACAGGCACAAAATCTCACATGGACTTGATATTAAATGGAACCACTTACTTGTTAAAAAAACATTAAACACTGGCTTTTTCGTACAAAAATTATTTGTTGAGTTGGCGCCTTGAAAAAGCATGTTTACAGATAGGTCTACAACAAGAACCGTAAGTTTTTACCCACGAAGTCTGTTAAAATAACAGGTTGGTAAAACTTTTTTTATTTTCTGTACCACTTTTCTCTAGACAAATTACCTACTTCTTGCTTACATTTCTCACACTCGCAAATGGCTGTGCTTTATTTTGGTTACAGGTGGACTGAACGGTGCGGTTGTTTGTAAATTAGTTATAAACTTACACAATTTGAATAGAATAAAATAGTTAACTGACTAATGCTCGATACGGAGCCATGTTATTGTATTAGGTTTCTTCCAAAATGCTTAATAATTTTTCATATATAATACGTACTGTATTTTCAATATCGGCGGTAGAAGTTAACCGATTTGTTGATTAGGGCTGCCACTACTGCTTCATCAGGTCATACAATAATGTCCTGTTGTTTTAAATTGTATGTTATTCTGCCACGTGTTTTGCACGTTACAAATATTGGTAGCATCGGCTGTCATAATACGGAATTCTTACATGGAATAGACAGTACATGATTCTAAAGTAATAATTCAGTGCATATTTTAATTTTCAAGTCATTGAGTTTTGAAAATGGCATTTTTAAACACCACCGTGAACATTGAAAGCACATTCTTTTTGGCTAATACACGTATGATGAAATTCAACGATTTTCGTTTGCCGCCTGCCCGTCAGGCATTATACATAGTAGGTTTTGTAACCTTACATGAACTTAAAAAACTGGGCAGATTTAATGAACCAGGTTACTTGAATGCTAACTCGTAAAATTTACTCTTTGTCAATGCATGTGCTGTTATAATTAAAGGTTTTCTTAGTTAATAACAAAGATTTCACTGATACTGAGTTGAGAGGAGTGAAGACAGCGAGGTAGCTCTCGCATACTGCGACATTTTAGTGGTGGGTTTGAGTTTATGTCAGTTTATTTCAAATTCCTAAGTAGTGATAACTTACTACGAATCAGTTTTATTGTGTCAAATCTGCTCAAAATAAATTTTGGTTTACAGTCAACAGTATGAATGTCTCATGCATAAAAAAAAATGAACCTACCAAGCTAACAGTTTGAATGTGTTTTATACAAACCTACTGGCTCTTACTGACTGGTGATAGAGCGTTCCGATAGTGCATGTCGGGGACATAATATAATATATTAATTTAGTTATTAAAAATCAATTTTTTTTACACAATTAGGTGCTTATGGAAACGTACTGGGTCGGTAGTGCTGGTCACGTGACTGGATCTATTCAGTCGTTGGATGCTTATCGAGCGGTCGTAAATCTGAAGAGTAGTTACTTGGCGGCCTTTTTAAAAAATATACCAAAATCTACAGAAGCTGTAATTTCAGACAATCTGGCAGACCTATGTTATTAGACCAGGTTAAAACCGTGAAGAATATCCTTTTGTGCTGGTATAATATACGTATGTAGCATTAAAGTTGCGTACTAATAATAGTAATTTATTCCATACTTGAATTACGTACTCAGGCAACATTTTTACTTGATAAACTGCTCCAGACTTCTTGTTCAACAAAAATACTACAATCCGACATCGTATTTTCGGTGAACGTGCATTCAGACCGCCTTAGCACATAGTTTTCCTATTATGTACACATGCGGGTGTCTGTTTATTTACTTTTTATGTGCGCTTTCCTTTGTATCGTTTGCTGGCTGCTATCTACCCTGCTCGGGAGCAGGGTAGATCTACGAGATCCGACGCCGGAATCGAGTTGAACATTTTGAGTTCTCGTGGGGCGGTAGATCTTTATCGCATGGCGTTTCCGACCGATTTACTTGCTATCGAGTGGATCTGAAGTAGTTTACGTAAGCGCCTATTATTACGTTTCTTGTGAGCGACTGTGAGAACTGCCGTAGCAGAGCTGTCATTTGCGGATACATTTAGCAAAACCCCGCCCACCTCTCTAATTATCGGCTAATTACATGTGGCTTAAACTTGCCTATTCGCTAAACCATTTTTACAGCCATGCAATGGAACAGCAAAAACAAATTTAACAGATGTCGAAATTTGGTCGCAAATTTTTAACTTATAAGAACTTATTTATTTCATGCTTACTCTGTCATACGGTACACAATACACTGAAATAACCATCACATACATAAACTATACTTTTGTCACTAATAGCAAACCGTTTATGGTTTTGTTTTTTTAGAAACCATGCAGTCTGTCTTGAATTGTCACACATCACTGTAGTAAATATTGTATTTCGAGTAAATTTAATTACGTTGCTGCACAAAGGAGCTACTATAGACTCTTATAACTATTCGGAGTCCCAGTCATACCTGTTCTTACCACACAAACAACTGGATTTAACACAATTTCATGAACTAAACCTAAGTTGTTATAGAGTTAAGAGTAAACAGACATGCAATAACAAGTCCAATGACATCACAGGGACTTCAACATGGTGGCACTTGTTTTTACTGAGCCAACTTAAACACTCTTTTTATTTATGTTTTTTCGGGTTATACGGACGCAAATAAAGTATGTGTGGTACTGTTATTCATTGAATTAAATATACCTTTAAATAAAAATAAAATTAATAAATTGGTAATATCCCAATTAAGTTAAATTATGTGTCCAGATATTTTATAATGAAATAGATTTTACCTGTACACAAATGTGAACATGTAGTGTTCTGTTCATTTGTCTTGTTTTCAAGTTCATCCCATTAAAAATGATAAGTAATATTATGTATGTCTGACATCTCAGAATGCTTGTTAGAATATTCTCAATGCTGTTACAGAAATAAATGTATCTATAAAAGGAGGGGGAAAAAATATACATAGGTACATATGAGTGTGTGTGCGTTGGAATGCTTGTTAGAATACTCAAAAGTAAAATTGTTCTCATTGCAGTTATAGAAGTAAATGTACCTGTAAAAGGGGGAAAATTGGATACGTAGGCACATATGAGTGTGATGGATTTGCACATACATTCAGTGTACCTGTACAGTTATAAAAATTTAATTTTTTTAACAGGGTACTCATTATAAATCATTAAATTTAATAACTTTAAGGAAGAAAAATTTAAAGCGTGGTTTAAAATACGTACCATGTTTTAGAAGCGGCAAGTTCTGCGACGGGTGTGTCTGAATCAATTATTAAAAGGATTTTGGCTGAGAGAAAAGTAAGAAATGCTAAAGGGGTTTGAAATTTTCAACACCTACGGCAGGGATGTGCCAACCTTTTTTGTAAAAGGTTGGGGGGTAGGAATCATGTAGTATAAAAAAACCTCTCTTTTGTATTGCATTGTTATTTGACACTGTAGTTGTGGTCATCTGCATCATCCCCTACCCTATGTCAAATAAAGCAATGTCATTTTGAAATGTAAATGTATGGGAAAGTGGAAAAATGTGGAAAAAGAAAGAGTGTGGCGAGAGACACAAAGGGAGGGGGCTAGTCTTCTTGTTGGCATGGCCCTGATCTTTGGGCAAAAAATTAGAATGCAAAAAACCTATTGAAATTGACAATTTTACGTGTGGGGCTGTGAGAAGAATAGCTCTCGAGTTTTAATTTGTCAGAAAAATAGTTCCAACTTAAAATGAATTAAACAAAGTTTTGTGAGGTGATCATGTTTTGGATTTCAGTAAAGAGTTTTTGAGAAAACTTCTCAAGAAACTTGTATTTCTTGGGAATAAGTGTCAGTCCAGGAAGAAGAGAGCATGGTAAGAGTCCTTAGTCTGCCAAATCAAATACAGCCAAAGATTTTGTGAAAAAGTCAATCATTCTGAAACCTTTTTTAATCTCGAAGGTAGGGATAATTTTAACACATCCTTTGGTTTTGGACGTTTTTACAGAGAACTTGTAAAATATTGAAAACAGCGAATGGCATGACTGTTAGCATGATGTTGTTGAATAAACTTTATTTCTGTGATTATATTATACGTATTAATATATTTGCGTGATTTGAGCATGGGTGTATGATAATATATTTTCTAGCAATGACTGTGTTATGCAGTCCCTGTGTTAAAACATTTGTATCGTGCTTGTGTAAATCAGTCTGACATTCCTTCACCTTGCTTTTGAGGGGAGGTGTTGGTGTGGTCATATATCACTCTTCGAGCTGTGAAGGGAATAAAAGGGGAAGGCTAACACGTGTGTGGCAAAAACGGATGAAGTTCAGATCTAACTTGCCGCACTATACATGCATGTGTGTTGGTGTGTTGAGTTTGATGAAATTTGTATGCATGTTTTTTTTTATAGATAACTCTTGTGGTCAAGAAATGTTCAAATGGCTCACTTTGTAAAAATATAAATACATCATGAATTAATATGTAAAAGCCATATCAACTTAATCAGCATTAAATGTGTACCGAGATAGATCAAATTCTGAGAAATGGTTCTGCGAATATCTCGTATGATCAAAAAATTTTCAAAAGGCCACCATTTTGAAAATACAGCATAAAAATATGGCATGGACTAAATACATAAAAGTAAAATCAATTTATTAAGTATTGTGTTTGTTCCGAAAATGATGAAATTCTTATTGATGGTTCTTATGATAGCTCATGTGTTCATAAAATGTTCAAATAGCCATTATTTTAAATATGTATACATGAACTGGACGTGATCAAAATACATAGAAGTCATGTCCTCTTACAAAGTACTATAGGTTTGATAAAATTGTAGTGTATGGTTCAAAATAACTTGTGTTTTCAAAAAATTTTCAAAAGCTTGCAATTGTTCCTTATATACAGTATCTTAAAACAATTTTGTGCTTAATGAGTTTAGAAATCTGGCAACTTAAGTAGTACAAATGTGTAATTTTACCATTTTAAGATGTTTTTCCAGCCTAGTACAGTAGCAATAAATGTTCTAGTCCCTACAGCAGGCATTCTCAACCTGGTGCTCGCGAGCACCCGAGTGCTCCTGGAAAGCAAAATGGTGATTGATTAGTTGAGGTCAAAAAGTCCTCGCGAGCAACCTTATTCCACATTTTAAAAAAACTAGTAGTTCGTGGACTACGCATTTCTACAGCACTAAAGTAGAGTTATGTGAAATGTGAGTTGTTGGTTACTAATAATGGATAAGTTTATCATTAGAAAACGTACTGGGAATGAAGGAGAGACATCATCATCGACGTAGTCAACATCACCAGTAGTTTCAAATATGGACAGCGAATGTAAGAAGCAAAAACATACTCGTTTAAAAAAAAATGTGCGAGACAAATTATCTTGTAGTGTACAACGATGATAATACTCGTGTTAACTGTCTACTCTGTTCGGCTTCTTTAGTTGAATTTCGTAAAGCAAAGTGTTAAAGACCTCACAAAACTCATCACAGTGCCTTCATGAATGAATATCCATTAGCTTCTGATACTCGATTGCATAAGGTGAGTGACATAAAGATAATGTTACAGGGTAAGCAGAAACTGTTTTCATCCGACAGTAATATCAATAAACTTTTTACAGAAGTTTCAATAGACATGTCCAACAAACTAGTTTGGCAAGGAATGGCGTTTTCAAGTGGAGAGGTGGTCAAAGACTGTATTGTTTCAGCAGTGACAACCCTTGTCGAAAGCATACCTGAAAAATACCGGAGTGTTATGATAAATGCTGCAAAGAATGTACCTTTAAGTAATGATACAGTCACCAGACGTGTTATGATATTGTTGCTTAAATCAAGGAAAAGACTATAAAAATTGTCGGAGTGTGCTTATTTTTTGCTAGCAATGGACAAATCTGCTGATATTGCTTCAGTATCTCAACTAATGTGCTTTGTGCGTTTCATTGATAGTCACGGGACAGTTGATAATTTATTTTTTACGGTTCTACCCCTATCAGGCACAACTACGGGTCAAGACATCTACACTGCTGTTACGAACTTCTTCGTGTCTAATGAAATTGACGTGTCAAAGCTTGTATGTGTGGTTACTGATGGCGCACCTTCAATTGTAGGAAAAAAAACAAAGGATTTGTTACACTTTTGAAGAAAGAAGAGCGCTTTCCTCCTTTCGTCAATTTCCACTGCTTGATTCATGTTTGAGTCAGTTTTGAGTCAGTTCCGGAAATTTCAGAGTATTTTAAAGTAATCGTGAAGGTGATTAATTTCCTTGTCGCAAAACCTCTGAAGTCTGAACAAACGCCTGCTGAAATCATTATTACAAGATTTGTGTGCTCCACATTCTGATTTAATTATTCATGCAGATGTTAGCGGCTATGCCGGGGAAGAACCATTTTACATGTTTGGGAACTTTTTGAAGAAATTAAGGCGTTTATTTCTTCTAAAGGTCACGCCGCTCAGTTCCCTCAGCTGTTTGAACATGAATTCAAGGTCGCTCTGACTTTCATTGTGGATTTGTTTAAGTATTTGAACAACATAAACATCTGCCTTCAATGACGACAAAATACTGTTATTGATTTGAAAGAAATAAAAATTGAAAGATTCTTATCACTGGCTGAAAAAAAAACAACTCTTGCAATTTCCGGAAATGGAACACACCTTGCAACCTTATGGCCGCGCAGACTGTCTCGCGATTGTTGTTCGTGCACTTAAAAACCTTACAAACACGTACAGCATTAGGTCCAAACCTTGTTAATATATGAGTCGCTATTTGCCAGTGTGCTTAATCCACTAAATTTTCCAATTGATTCTGTTAGGAAAGTTCAACTTATTGAGCGGCATGATTTAGGGCACGCTGAATTGGAAATAATAGATGTCCAGTCACTCCAGTCTACCCTGGCTATGAAATTGTTTTTTCAGAATGAAAATCTCACAACCTTTTGGTGTTCAACAGACACCAAAAATGTTCCTGTCCTAAGTAAAATCGCCCTCAAGTGCCTAGCAATGTTTGGATCTACATATGTGTGAGAGTCCTTTTTCGAAGATGAAGTTTGTTAAGAACAAAATGTGATCACGATTAAGTGAATCTCACTTAGAGGACTGCCTGTGAATTGCCGCAAGTGATTTCCCTCTGGATATTCGTGAACTCGTGAACAATATTCAGGCTCAAGGATCCCACTGGACATGGTGAACTTGCAGTGGTTATTTTTAATGCTTTCTATTTGCATCACCCTTGTGTTTAGCAGCTACGTGGGGATTCTCTAAAATTATTTGAAAGCAGTATTAAGGACAGGAATAAAATTTGTTTTAATGTATTTTTTTTTTTTTTTAATTATTAGTTTTAGGAAATAGGTCACATAAAATTTTTTAATATGCTATGTTGGTATGCTTGCTTTGCCAAAAAATTATTTTTAGTTATTCTTGTTTGCAATTACTTTTAATCAAATGGTTTGTAACAAATAATACTAAACAAATTTGCAGGACTCTGATGTTAATTGTGCTATTGAACAAAATGTTAAATACCTACCTATGAAACCTAAGCCCAAAAGTCCGTAAACAAATGTTTCTAATTAATATTGTTGTTAAGTAATAAGAGAATAATTTTACTATAATGACGTTGAGAAATAACATATAACTAAGTGTTTTGTGTTTTTATTTTTTTAGTATACGCAGTTAAAAATCATGAGTGCTTTTACTGTATAGCAAAAGAGAGTGTGTTTGCAAGAATTAGGAATGTTTTCCCACCTGAAACATTAGCAGTGCTCTTCAATTCTGAGAGCTGCAAGTGCTTACCACATTAAGAAGGTTGAGTGTGCCTGCCCTACAGAAATGTGACAGCCATTTTTGCTGGTGTGTTTTTGTGTGTGCCATGTGGAGAGTATTGCTCTTATATACCAAAGTAATTTTAAGAATGTGTCCAATGTTCATTTGTGACAGGATTATGGCTGCAATGTGCCATTTTACTCACAAACAAATGTTAAGTCTCAAGTAGACAGCAAGTAATTTGATATTTCTGTGACTTGAAATGGGCACATATTTTGATTGCATTTCCGTATGTTGTGTACAGTTGTAATTAGATAATGTGTGAGTGTAATGGGGGATAGAAGTGTCAAGAAGCAGTGTTGTTAGCAATTGACAGTAGCAATTAAGACAGTAGGGTATTATATTTAATTTGTGGTACTGTTACCAGTGTGTTCTGGTTGAGTTTTTTTTATAAGTAAAAGGTGAGATATGAAACGAGGAATAACATTTCTCACCAGTACTTTGTTGTCTCAGCCACTAAGATGCTATACTCTTGCCATATAAGTGAACACTCACATTTGACTCGTCTCCACAAACCCACAGGCTTCCCTGACACTGGATTCTCATCTTGTTAGCTAGCTAGAATAGGAGCAATTTGACTTATACTGTATTTGACAGAGTTACAAATTCAGTACCTTATAAAAGTACCAGAAATATTTAGGTCGTACAATATTTTCCTCAATTATCTGATAAAAGCCTGGCAACCCAAGCTCCACATTGGGCCCATGTTGCAGGTAAGGATGACGAGACTGTGTGCTTCCACTGTGGTGGGCCCCTGAAGCACTGGGAAGATGATGATCTGCCTTGGATGCAGCACGCGTGGTGGTACCCCAACTGCATTCATGTGTTGCGTGTGAAAGGCCACACATTTGTGAGGGAAGTGTGTGATAAAGCAGCTACTCTTTCAAACGCCAAGGTGAGAATCTATACCCATATAGACCGTTTAGGGTGAAATTTCAATCTGGATTGAAGCTGGAGTGGACTGAGGAATCCAAATTGAAATTTTACTATAAACACTAAACATTTTGTAAGGAATTTTTATAGCTTTTGCAAACATTTGATTGATAATGCAGACCTCATTGTTACTAACAGCAAAAATTTTGTTCCCTTCAGGTTTGTGTTAAAGACATTTCTCTATATAACATTCCCAATTTGTAATGTTTTTGTTAAGCTGCACACTCATTTTGGTCCAAAAATGGGCTACACAGTATAAGGTATAAAAACTACATACACATTTCTGGGTTCCCTCCAGAAATTTTACAATAAGGTTATACCGCAATGCACCCCAGATTCTTAACTTTTTGTCAGTGGTTAGTTAGTAAAAAGGAGAACGATTGAATTAAAATAACATTAAATTCATTGTTTTTGCAAATTAACAATACGTATGGTGAACATATTGTTCTGTTAAGGTTGGTCGCAATGCTGTAGTTTTGTGGTGAACTTACAGCAGTAGCAGCTGGCATTTAAGTCCACAAGTGCACATGAAAATGAAAATTTTCTGTGAAGCATTTGTGTAAAATATTTTGTACATTCCTCTGCATTTTGTAGTGTCAATAGGCCAACAGTTCGTAATGTTTGTCTAAAGAATCTTAAACGTACAGAGTTTTTATCATTTAAAGCCACTATGTTGTAACCCTGTAATGTGCAAAACTGATCTGTGCTCTTGTGTAGATCGTATGTGCTTATGGGCATCACAAAATGATGTCACTTCGTGTGGGAATTTTTAAATATGAGAAGTGTAAAGACTTAGCTTTTTACCAGTTTATTACACACACAGTTTTTTTTTATTTACAACTGTAATAGGTGGCAGCACCTACTGACGCAGTCCCACAACTGCAAAAATACCTCGCTAGATGCCAGCAGTTGTACTTTGACTAATATCAGGCCAAATAAACATTCTGAACAAAAACTTTACATGAGTTGATTTTCTTGTGCAAAATTGCCAAGTATAGTGAATTTAAATGTAAAACAAATTTCAGTAATACAGAATACTGCTAAAGTACATTTGCACAAACATTTGTAATTTTTTTATAATTTTTTTTCCCCCTTTCTTCTTTTTAAATTGCACCATATAGTATTTGTACGTTCATTACAAATTATCTGATAAAAAGGTCAAGCAAATAATATTTTAATTACTGATATTATAAATGAAGAAAATATTGAGTATCTAACTTTACAATTAAATACAATGTTTTTGTGGGATCCATATTGGAATTTGCCTGGAAACAAACAATAATGAGAAGCAACTTAACTTTCAGTGGTACTAGTCTCTCATATGAAATTTTTAGTGGGGAAAAACAAAATTTAGTCAGTACAAACAGTTTGTTACTACTTTTAACTACAAAATTTTCTTTATTAAAACCTTTTATGAGATTGTGTGTGAACACCCAGTATTTGAATTCCCCAACCTGCTTCTGATTTTCAGAATATATTTAAAAACGTTCTTTCAATGAGCTGTAAAAAATGGGAATGAGTTGTAAACGCTTGTACTGTCAAAAATATCAGTAAAGCTTCACTGTAACAAACCTCAAGGGTCAAAAATTGCTACATACATCTTTCAGCTACATTTCAACCTAATTGCATGCAAATTGAGACACTTGTCGTACCGGTGCACCAGCTTTTGAATACTTTCTGCAAATAAATGTCCTATTGAACCTTGTTATTTTTTATATTTTGGGCATGTTACACGTATGAGGCTCATCAAATGTTGTGATTGCAGTATTGTTTCTTAGTGGGATGACCATGAAGCAATAGCAAGTGAATTACAACACGTTACTATTGTTTATCCCCTTCCACCCAACCGTGTTAAGTGGCGGCAACTTTCTTTGCAGAGGGTATTGGAAAGCTGGTGCACCTGTACGACAAGGTCTCAATCTGTGTTGTGATTTCAATTTAAAAAGTAGCTGAAATATGTATGTATCTTTTTACAGTAAAAGCATTTTATAATTCATTCCCGTTTTTTTTTACAGCGCATCGGAGGCTGAAAAAAATTACGCTTGTAATTTGGGATGAAATCACTGATTTTTATTCTAGCGGCAGGGTGTTTTCAAGTGACTGAATTTTACTACCACAGTCATATCAGATTACTTCCCCAACTCAAACAGTGGGAGAATGTGTCTTATTTCCCTTCCCAAATGCATGCCTGTTGTCCCTTCCCCTAGTATATGTCTGTTGTCCCTTCCCCTAGTATATGTCTGTTGTCCCTTCCCAATTGCATGCCTGTTGGTTGTGTTCCCTGAAGGAATGGCCTTGGTGGGGGTAGGGTTGAGGAGAGTAAATCACAAGGGGAGGAGTAGAGACTCTGGTACACAAGATAAGGTCTTAGCAATTTTCATTTTTTACACTTTCAAGTCAAAGTTTTGTTTACAGCAAGTTTGACTTTCTTGATACCTTAGATTAAAATTTCTAATTCACTCAATATTATGTTTTTACTTTTTAGTTCTTTCTCTTCTTGAACTTTGTGACCCACTTTTGCAGATGGGTGAAAACATTCCTTAATGTTTTAAATATTTAAAAATTTTGATAAGACTTGGTTTCACTCACCATGTTAGTTCTTATGTTTACTTTGTGCAGTGTTACAACTGAAGTATTATAGTCGTAATAAGCAACACAAATTATTTGATATAAATAATTGACTTGACTACTAATTGTGGCTTAATTAATCATTATTGTATCAGTTCAAGATGACCAAACTTTGACAAAAAAGCAGGAAAATATGAAGGATGTTCCAAAAGTAAGTTTTTTTTTTTTCACGTGGAAAATTTATTGCCAAACAAAATACACCATCGTATCTTGACAACTTTGCACTATTTTTTCCCACTGGCCACAGACATTAAGACATTTGTCATAGCGGTGGGAGGTATTGGATCACTCGGCTTACAACCCCGATCTTGCCCTGTCCGACTTTCACCCCTTCCCTGCATTGAAAGCTGCACACTCTGTACGTCACTTCCACAACAATGCTGAGGTGAAGCAGGCTGTGTGACAATTCCTTGTATCGTAGGGCATCGAGTTGTACTAGAGTGATTTCTTTAAACTAGTCGCACACAATGACAAATGTCTCAATGTCAGTGACGACAATGTCGAATATTAGTGCAAAGTGTATAGTTAATGATACCATGGTGTAATTTGTTTGGCAATAAAGTTTCCGTGTGAAAAAAAAAAGATGAAACTTAATTTTCGGATAACCCCTCGTATGTAATTGGGAGACGTGACATTATTTACCTAAACCATAGAAATGATTTTTTTTACTCATGTGGTTGTATACTCAATCACTAATCACTAGGGAAAGGAATAATTCTTGAGTTCAATGACCGACGTGTTAGAATCCACTCTCCTATGCGTGCTCTAGCCCATCCATTCATTATAGGACAATGGATTCTAACATGCATGACGTTGAACTCGTGAAATATTCCTTTCCCTACTAATCACAACATAAAATGCTATTAGAGTTTCACCTTGCCAAAAGATATAGTGGCTGGGGTGCTTCCTTCCCATCAAGGCAACCTTGGTTCAATTTCCTGTGGGTTCAGTCTGTATTTTTGTACGTGTTAATTGTTAGATTCTCCCATCCCTCGAATGAAGCAATGAAACTTTATTAGTCGTTGAAGAAAATTGTGCAGTAGACTTGGTCAAACTTTATGTACTTACATAATAGATAAATCAGTCTCCAAAATTTTGTCAGTACAGTATTATAAAATGTGTTTATAACTAAGAATTTTTAAATTTTAGTTATAAAAATGTGACATGATATATCTTCTATAGCTAAAAACAGTTTTTGTGGAACTTGATTCCTAATTTTTGTGACTCTTCTTTATCATCTTCTTCTCCAGCAATATGGAATAGCCAAGGCAAAGTTATTTCTTACGTGATAACCATGAACACAATAGTGTGTGTGTTTTTATTTAAACAGTGATCATAATGTTTAAAAGAATATACTGTAAACATTTATAATTGCCATGATACTTTCCTAAATAAAAATAGGTTTACAGTTGTCATAGTAACTAATAATAACCAGAGTCACTCATCTTCAATCCTTTGCTGCTCCAAACTTGCCCCATGTTACTCCTCACCAGCACTAAAGATCCCTCTGTTAAACACTGACCAAAATCTGCACTCTTATCTTGCTGAAATATGTTCTGTGTTACACTCTGAAGCTAAAGTTTTTTTCTCTTCTTATGGTTGCAGTAACACAAAGCCTGGGCCAGAGACAATATAGCTCACAGAGGAGAGTGGCGTGTTGTCCCAAGCATTTGGACTTGTGGTTTTTGAATGGTGAATCTGTGTGCCTGTTGTGCTAGGAGACACTCAGACATGTGTGAACATGCTTATCCTGAAGGAAGTGGTGGTGATAAAAACAGTTATATTGTGAGAATTAATCTTAAATAATAGCAGTTGGCAGCCAAAATTATGTCATGTTTGTGTGGTCATTAATTTTTATTCTATTCATCTATAGTAATCATACAAGACATTTTTTACTATATCATTCAATATGGAAATTCATGAATAATAATTTTCTTTGACTACAGTGGCACATCAAACCCAGTTTAGCATTTCATCAACCATTGGAGCACATCACAAAATTTTGCTCTTGTAGTAAGTTGCTGATGGGGTGAATTTGTGATAATAGTCACAGCTTTTAATAATGGCATTTTTTTTTTACTTTTGGCTTGGTTTTGTATGTAATTTTATGGATTTGAATCTATTGTGCTTGGCCCCGTAAAGCAACAGATTATAACATGATAATTTTAGTTTTTTTTTAATTGTGTTCGGTCCAGTATGTAGTTTGTACAGTTTTTCATAGTGTTGCCAAAGAATCTGTATGTAAGTTGTAGTGAATACAAAGATAGATTAGCTCAGAAATAATTTTTTATTTATGCTCTGTGGATTGTGTGGCATCTGTTTCATTTATTATTTATATATAGCGATATCTCCAAATATAAAAGGACAATACGGGAAAGTACAGCGTTTTAGCATTGTTTAAGCGCGAGACATTTTATCAACGGCGTGAACTGGAAACACTAGCAAAATTCACATTCTTATACGTATCTCTATTTTCTATGGTGATTACACATTTACGGACTAAATTTCTCTTAGGCTATTAGTATTAGAATGTGTTTATAAATATTTTAAATTTTAACTTATCAAAATAAGAACTAAAAGTGCATAACTATATTCTAAAATTATGAGTACATTTGAATTTATAAATAACAAAGTATAAAACTAAAACTACCCATAAATCAATGTGCTGCTGCAGAAGGAACAGTGATCATGTCGGCGTGAACTGTAATTAAATAATACGTCTCCTTTTTTTCATCTTACTTTCCTATATTGTCCTTGTACAATATTTGATATCACTACAAATTATTATTTATAACTTAAATGAACCATTTTATTGGGTAAGTGATTTTTCTTACTAAATAAGAAAGTATAAAATAGTTACATAATGCATAAACTGATGGGAGAGCACAAGCCCCCAATAATAATTGGAATGTATTAAGCCACAAGCAATCGAAAAAAAAAAAAAAAAGATTCTGTTACTAAATTACTGGCATATTTCATGAATCATGAATTCGTCTAACACTGTCTTGTCAAATGCGAGTTTCATTGACAAAAATGTAAAATGTAGCTGTATTATTATAGTTCTCTATGTAGTAATACATATATGAAGTAAATAATTACAGCAATCTGAAAACATTCATGAGTGTCAAGAGAAACGTTACAAAATGTAATACAAGTGAATTACTGTGTTTACTTTTCTGCATGTTGATTTTGTGTACACCAGCGAGCTATATAGTTAACATAGAGGGGCGGAAACGCTTCCAAAGTGAAGCCCAATTGAACCGCTGTTTTGACCCCAGAAAACATGGCGAACAGCAGTGTGGCCAACATTATTTTAAAAATCCGTCATTATGTTCACATAAAATCCGTTACTCTTTAGCTCCACTATATTCCCGCTAAACACAGGAAAAAATGCCAATAATTATTGCAATATATTATACTGTAACAATGTTTAAATTAGCATAATCGCGCTCGTCTCTCGACCGGAAATAAGAGTCCGCCATTTTATCTAGAGTCAAAATACCACGTTCTATTGGACTTCACCTCAGAGCCTTGGAGATTGCTGTTTCCGCCCCTCTATGTTTACTATATAGCTCGTTGGTATACACAGCATCGTCACAGAATAAGCGACAAAATGTGATTTTTATCGTACTAGTTTTCTTTTTGGATTGCAATGGCGTCGGAGGTTGTAGAAGTTTGGTTATTGTGAAGTTTAGTTGACCTTATTTTATTATCTGTGAGGAAATTAATATGTAAGTAACATTGCATTTTAGATTTATAAATATGTAAATTAGATCCTAACATATTACAGTATTTCGTGAAATATAAGCGGGTGTTTAAACCTATGTATGGCTTTGTTTAGTTTCCTGTACGCCCCAAGAACTGATGCAATAACAATGGTTAAAAAGCTAAATTATGTCGCTTCTAATAGTTAGTTATTATCTGATGATGTGGCTCGAACCGTCATGTTTACCTAGGGTTGCCACAGCAGTGTAACCCAAAAAGAGGACACATACTTGTTCAAAGCAATAAAAAAGAGGACACTTAAAAAAACACTTGAAGTACACCATAATTTTTTTTTTTAATGTATGAATTAGTTACTTTATCATTTTGTAGTTTAGTAGAGTAAATTTTAAAAGAAGCAAACATAATTTCTATAAATTAACTCCATATATGTTAGCACTACAAAATAAAACGCAGAATGAAATACTAGTATTCAACGTAGGCTGACAATTGCACTTTCGCTAAACATATGTATAACAAACGAACAACGTAATAACTTCCAAAGCAAAGAAGTTGCACATAAACGCGAAGCCTGTCGGCACCGTTCCTATACATTTTGTGTCACAGTGACCATATAAAAAAAACATCTTGGCTGTCTGTTCTTGAAAAAGAGGACATTTGGCCAGTTTTTTTAAACCCGGCCGGACAGTTTATGAGGCGTTGAAAAGAGGACATGTCCGGGTAAAAGAGGACGTTGGGTAACCCTATGTTTACCACTTTTAAATATTTAGTTAATATGCATACTAATTACAGTACAGTATCTCAAGCAATAGAAGTGGTTATATAAACCAATGTGTCTAATCCACTTGGTATTGTTTGTATCCCTGCATGTCCCGAGAGCTGATAGCAACAATGAAAAAGTTTTCCTTGTCGCTTCTGTTACTACTTATTTATTCTATGGCATAGTCGGAAAATAGTCACGCTTTTTTTCCCCCTGGCTCCAGAGATTAAACAACACAGGTCAAACATGCTGAGTGCATGTTACATGTAGCAACTGGTAAATTGAGTAACTTAATCAAAGACATCCTGTAATTGGAAATTACAAAACACCAGCACAAAATACAAAAAACAAAACTGGACCGTCATTATTTTTGAATGCCTGAACGTATTTGATTGGCAGACTGGATAAAATTTAATTTTGGGGGAAAAAAAGTAGTAGTATATAAAGAAACTGTGTATGTCGTTAGAATTTATTACAAGTTTGTAAACCCTAAATTTCCAATTTGCATGTTTCTAACAACCATAAAAATATTCAAAAATTTGTTAGTATGTATTTGCTTGCCTTTCATTATACGTTTAATTCGTTATAGACTTTTAAGTAGTTGTATCGCTAATAAAGTGTAATACAACTTCCAAAACATTTTAGTTTTGATCCATAATGATTGGGCAATAGATAAAATAGTTACATGATACGTTTGTCTTGGACAGTGTTCAAGAAACAGACCAATAAGAGTCTGATTTCGATAATGTGCCCTACTTCATGAAGGGGACAAGGGCTTATAACTTGTGAAGGGCACAAGGGGAAGCGGACAAGGACTAATAGCAACAAATTTAGGCACAGCTAAAGTTACGTGTCCTTTTCACAAACACTTCCTATTGTCAACTTAGTCTGTTTGCAGTTAGTACCAAGAAGTTCATAGTTTCACCTAGAAATAGTGCTAACAAGCTTAGTGACTAAACATTGTACTCGGTGCGTCATACAATGTGCCGTGAAAAATAAGGTAATATCACGCTTGCAGAAGTATCAGGATAGATTGTACATTTATACATTTGTCAAAGTACAGTGAGTCCTAGATTTACGCCACACCGCTTTACATTGTTTAGGATTAACGTCTCTAATGTTTGAGTACCCATTCTTCAATATATTTAGCCGCTGATCCAGAATAACAGTTAATCCATTCTTACTCAGTCTTGTTACTCCATTGTTTCACAATTTCGTTAATCCATTCATGTGTGCCAGAGTAAACATTTTTATGTTCCAAAAAAGTTTGACTGAAGGCTGTGGGCAGGGCTGTTGTGACTCAATTTAATTTGCATCACTGATTTCAGGAACCTAACCCCGACGTAAATCGAGGACTTAATGTAAAAAAATTGTGAACTGGTATGTTTTATGGCTTCCAAACTTTTTATGTGAGGTTACCTGTTGACTATTAATAACTCTTGTATACATTTTAAGTCCATTACACCTTTATTATTGTTTGAATGCAATATTATTTTCATTTTGATTGTGATTAGGAGCAAAGTGCACATATTTATTTACATGTTTCGTTATCTGTAATCACTAATCAGACTCATCAAAGTCATATAGGCCTAACTTATAACAAAACTATCTTCACTCTGTACGTCACTATTTTAGGTTGGGCAAGCACAAAACAGATATTTAAAATGAAATGATTAGGTAATTTTCTTAAAGGAGATGTGAGGTTAAAAAATGCTGTTTTTGTTGTTGGTTTATTTAGAAGATTGTTAAGCATAAATAGGCGTGGAAAAAATCTGCCGCTTGTGTGCTGTGTAGTTCCAAAGATACACGACTTTCAAGTTGGCAGCTTGGTGAAGCTTGACGTCATCTTAGGCCGAGACAGCTGACATGACGGGACACCGCGACCACACACACACGGCTCTGGTGGCTCTCTCGTTACGCATCGCTCCAGTCGAGACCGTGGCTGATTATGGCAAGCAGCATTGAACCTTACCAGTTTGAACCCGAAAGAGGAGGAGGTGATTCTTCAAATAGTGACAGTGACAGTAATATTCCAGAAACGGCAGGACGTGCAAACAGACGAACGTGGTGTTAATGTGGATTGTGTGCGACCATGAAAATGGATGAGGAAAGTGTGTGTGGTTGCGAGGTTAGTTAAAACTGTTAAATCAGAACACCATCAGTGCATTACGTTTAGCCCATCGTTTAGCAGGATTATTTTAGACAGTGAAGTGTTAACGACGACACAATATAATTTGAGCCTCAAAACGAAAAATAGAACAAAGGAACGCCTTCTCATCGCAGGCAATCCATTAAACGAAACTTGGCGCTATGCTGAATACAAACAGTTTGTTTCTTAAATAAATGTGTCGACTGCTATCGGCTACAGAAACAGAGTTGTAATTCCGTCTTGTGTTGTTACTGCTGTACGAAAAAAGTATCCCGAGGAAAACGGTATCTACACCGGACTCAAACTCGCAACTTAAACCAGGCTTCTTATTTTATCAATGTAAACATAGTTACTTTTATTTGTCGCATGTGATTGTTGTAAATATAACATGCAATATACACATTTATTTAGTTCATACGCAAAATAAATAAATAATAAAAAAAAACTGCATTACAATAATTGAATAAACACAAAGCCCAAAGTCAGTAAAGTAAATTAATTACATATGTACCTTTTATTTACAAAACTGGATGGAATCTTGAAAATTGACTTATCACTTCTATGGACTGGGGTCGAGGAAGAGAGGTGATACGCTTCGGTTGTAGTGAACCACTTCCATGACTATACTAAGGATTGAGCACTGCCAGTCATGTTTTTTACATTTGTGTGTGTTCACACCAAGCCATTTCTTCAAAGGTTTCGAATATTTCAGTTTCCATCCAGTCTGCGGCCTGTCTAAATTATTATTGAAGTCTAATATGGATAATATAATATTGTGCGAGCAACCATACCATCATAGCTGAAGTGATTTCTTTTCTGCTTATTTTTCAGTGAGACACTGAAATTATTCCAATTTACCAGGGTGGCAATAATTTTTTGTTTGGCTTATGTCTTGTGAAAGTTTACTATCGCAGATGATTTTAGAAATGAATTTATATTCTTCTTTAGACTTTCTCATCCATTTCTTTCCCTTTTTTTCACATTAACTAAGTTCACCATGTGAACAACAATTTATATACTGTATTTACCGCCTGTCCAAGAGTGTGTGTCTGTGATATATTTGAAAATTGAGGTTAGTTTTTCAATCAGGACCACTTTGTTTCCCTCGCGTGTCTGTGAAGACTACCACAGATGGTTTATAACACTAGATGTCCAGTCTTTAATCAGCTCAAATTCGTTTCTGGCAGCTTTGAGCTTCTTTGTTATAGATTTCTAAATGTGCCACTCGTCGAATTCATGTATTATTGCACTGAACTTAGTACGCATCATTTTCCGAAAAAGTCAAACCGCACAGATACATGGAAGTTGCCTGTCGTATGTTTAGTGTAGATCACCAATTAATGTTCGGTTGCGAATGTCATATGCTTTTATGACCTTTTGTGCAATTTGTTGTCACTATGAGTGAAGCACCTTTGACAGCTGTCTGCATGTCACATACACTACTACCACATTGCGAACAGAACTTCAGTAGCTGTAGGAGACAGTCAAAAGCGACTAGAAACATCTGCGCACCACAAGAGCATCTATTTTTACCATTGTTTTATAGTGGGTTCGTTGCATTGCACTCATTTCCCAATCTGAAACTGTCTTCGCTTACGATAAAATCGTAATTATCGTCTCTCTCTCTCTCTCTTTTTCAGTACTATTTTCACTTACAAAAAACAAATTCCTGTAACTCTCCATACCTAGCTCACACTGAATCTCTCGATTGCATTGAGGCTCAAACAATTCACGTGTATCATTACAGTTCTCAATCACAGTGTCATTATATTCCACGACTCCTAGATTGCAAAATGAACTTGAGCACGCACTTTCATCGAGGACGTCCTGAACAATCTTCTTCCTCTGGTAGCTAAACATCGCTTTCGTTTTAGGAGACCCCTCTCCCTTTAACCTGATTGTAAATATTGCATTCTTCTTCAACAATTTTGGCGATTTTACCCCTAAAAGCTTGGATTTATACACAGACGAACAATCAAAACCATCTTCAGTAAAATGCTGAGAGCACACTTTCACAGTTTTACCTGGCGTAAATGCTTTGCGATTAATTTTAACTAATCAAGCCTTGTATATGTTTGGTGACTTTTCTCTGTTAGGAAAACTATGAAAACTCACATCTTTATTTTTTTCAGCACTATTTGAACACATGTTACTACAACATCGAGATGGCATGGTAAAACAATTCTTTTCAATAGCATGTGACACATTGTGAAGTAGAGTCATTCCAGTGTTACGTGTGTGACTTTCAGAGGTTATTTTCTGTGTTTGTGTAATTTTTTTTTAATTTAAAATTGTTGTTTATTCGTTCAAAGTGTGATTCATGAACACTTCGGACCTCTATTAATAAAACTGAATGGTTGAAAAAGATTCAATTGATTTCTAAGTATTTTTTTTTGTTGTTATTTTTTTGTTACGAGTGTGACTAAAATATTTTGATATATGTTACATTCTTATCAGTACATATTTCAATTTTTCTGTGAATTTTTTTGCAGTAAAAATAATACTCATGTAGCACAGTTAATGCACTAACGTATGCCATAATGTGAAAAACTTGACTTTCATAGTACAGTCACAATAAAATCATAAAGTAGTGGTACGTGTGTGACCATAGCTAATTAGCAAAATTTTCCTCCATTATTTTAACTAAGTTCTCGTGATTATAGCATACATTTACTTAGAAAGTTTGAATATATCATCTAATGTTAGTTCATCTCTAAAAACATTTTATAGTGAATATTATATACACTGTATCGT